>JAQIXJ010000539.1:0-31613 GCA_034700185.1 Phthiracarus laevigatus
CTCTTAATAGCGGTATCTCTTAATAGCGGTATCTCTTAATAGCGGTATCTCTTAATAGCGGTATCTCTTAATAGCGGTATCTCTTAATAGCGGTATCTCTTAATAGCGGTATCTCTTAATAGCGGTATCTCTTAATAGCGGTATCTCTTAATAGCGGTATCTCTTAATAGCGGTATCTCTTAATAGCGGGATCTCTTAATTGCGGGATCTCTTAATAGCGGGATCTCTTAATTGCGGGATCTCTTAATAGCGGGATCTCTTAATTGCGGGTCTAACTATATATTAGTTATGACTTTTTTTGTCCAAAAAAAGAGTATACTAATTATGCTTTTACTCATCGTAATTAATTTTACTTCGGAAATATATAATGACAATTCTTTAAACTTTCCAAAGTTTAACCATTCAAGTTTATTTTGACATACTGTCAAACATTAGTAATTAAGGCTTTAAACGGCTCTGACAGCGCGTAACTCTTCACTCAAATTAAAATTTTATTTCAAGTTCCGAATAAATATTTAGATGGAAAAAGTGAATGCGTTAAAAGTTTTTTTCTGTTTAACTTATATACTCGGAGTTGTTTTATTTTAATCCCAAGATCTTGTAGATTCTGTCAATGCACTAGAAATATTGAACCCGCAGAAAATGAATTGGTTGCGTGAAGTTTTTACTCTATATATTTCCATGGTTTGTCAGATTTGTTTGCATACCTAATTCCATAATATGTTTGCTTTAAAATTACTTAGTAATTCTTTTTAAAACTTTTGCACTTTTTTTTGGTAAAATAGACTCTGTGTGGTTAGTTTGCATAAAATATTACTGTATAATATATTAAAGGTTAGTAAGTGATGACAAATAGTCTTGATTTTAGTGATAGTAGTAGAAATCCTTTAACAAATTACCGGTTCATGTGGTAAATGTATGCAGATATTTATTTGCAAATATTTGCAAATCGATTGTATCCCGACTCAGCATATTATTTCATAATTCCTTTACATTTACGTACGTATTATGAATAATAGTTTTAATGTTCACATTATACCGTATTAACATTTGCATCATAAATCCCACTCACAAACATCTTTTATAATCGATTTCAAAAATACATACAATTGTTTTGCGCCGAATGAATCGTTTTTCTTAAACGAACTTATATTTATTTAGCCTAAAAATTGTTACATGAAATTTTTTTTGGCTAACGATAGAAAATTTGTTTCGCCTGAGAGACAGGTATTTCCACAGGTAATAGCAAGATATGGTTCACCGAATCGCTACACTTCTCGCCAACGCTAACCAAGAAAGTATTGAAAGTGCGAGAAGTGTTCGAGACGACCACGCATTCAAATGCGCTTGAATTGGTTTTCGAGCAGTTGGAGAGCCAGCGATTCACGTTTCAGTTGGTCGTCACGCCGTTCAGAGATAAAGGTTTCCCATTCAATGTTCATTTTATAACTTTTTTTATATCAAAATACTTTTTTATATACAATATTCGAATTTGGTATCACTTTAACTGTGCGTAAAAAACGTTACGAGAGTTTGTTGACTTTTTTAGGCAAACAAAATTAATTGTACCCGCAGAAGGAGTATTGATGATAACTTAAGCATAATAATTATTCATAACGAAATTATAGACAAATACTTTTATCAGAAATTCATTCAGTTGGAAGGGTTGTGTGCATAAAACATTAGTTATGAATTTAGATTAGATTTTAAAATATAGAATTAATTTTATGCAATGAAAATCAGTTTCATGTCATTTGGCGGAGTTTTGATAAGTTGTTAAACAGACTTATAAATACTATGCGCTAATTATACGTTAAAATAAGATTGTCTACATATAAGAAAGATTTGTGCAAATTTTCTCCGTGCATTTATGCTTAGTCTTTACAGACGGGGTTCGAAGTTTGTTATTTCCCAAGAATTCCGATATATCCGACTTCCTTCACTTCAGTTTTGGAAGTTACAGCTTTTAACAGTTCGATATGTGAAAAATTGTTCAAATCAGATCAGTTTTCTTTACCCCTCGTTTTTAACGAAAAAAGTCAGATAAAGTGTTAAAATTATATATAACTAAACGTCTCAATCAATTCAAGTTACATATTTCTAAATTAACTTCTTAAAATAATAATTCCATTCTATCACAAATTTTCGTATTGATTCCCATAAAAGTTTTGCACTAATTCGAAAGCAAACATATTTTAATTATTTAGCAATTTTTAAAAAATTCGTTAAAAACCATTTATTTATATTTACTTTGCTTATTCATACAACAAAAATTATTAAGATTTCGAATGGATATAATTACAATTAACCACTTATGAGTTATTTAATGCATTTGATTTTACTTACGGTCGTTATTAAATTCACGAACCATTGCCTACATTATCGTATAATAAACATTCAAATTACATGCACATTATGCTCACATATTCAACTAAAAGGATAATTTATTTTAGTGAGGCTACGAATCGTGTTAAACAAAAATATAAACTTTTAATATCGCGCTTGATATACGAGTTCTGAACTCATCCGTTTTCATTATTCATGCCATCAGACACTTGTCAATTAAAATATTTGCTATATTACTGCGAGAGGTCTAAGTTTAAAATGCGTAAATAAATTTCTGTGTTCGCTTTCACGCCAACGAGAATCTAAATATAAATGTTTTATTTCAAATCAATGCATCGCTTTATTTTGTAGTGAATCAAACGGAATGCGAGCTCAAACATGAATACCAGTGCAATAATAATCGATGCATTGAGGCATACCTACAATGCGATCATCGCAACAATTGCGGCGATTTTAGTGATGAAAGTGATAACTGCCTTAAAAACTTGTACGAATTGACGACGGAAATCGGAACAAAAATTAGTACAACGTTGTCGGGTTCGTCAACGCCTAATACTTTTGAACAAACGAGCGAACAGTTTTCCAAAACTGGTGTAGCATTGACTACCGATAAAAGTTCGCTGCCATTTGATAGGCAACCATTGAAAACTAGTTTCACGTTCTTCGACATATTTATTTACATAATCGTTGTTTTGAGCATCATTATTGTTGTGACTACCGTTAACTTTTTGATTTGGTGTCTCATCACCAAAACCGATCAGTCATTTCTTGTTCTGGCAAGAAATTAAGAGCTTATTTTTGGGTGAATTTTTTTCAAAAAAAAAATATTGAGAGCTTATTTTGGTAGAGAAAGTGTATTAAAAAACTACAAAAAACTTAGAATTTCTAAACTTTTTATACTTTTATGTAAATTTTATGTAAATTTTTTTGGTTTTTTTCATAATAATTTAGTTTCAAACTTATTATTATAAATGGCTTGTAAATAGAGTTATTCGATGATAACGCCCATATTAATGCCCACTCTTTTCTGTTTTTTTTTGAAATTTAATTTGAGGATAAAATCTATTAATAGTTATATATTCTCAACATTAGCCAACCAAAATGATTAATAGCGCAAAAAAATAAAATAAAAAGATATCATAATACATAAAATTATTGTAATTATATTTGCCAAAACTGAATTAATCTGAATATATTTAATTAGGAAAAGCATAAATATTTTTGTATTGATAAGCTTATATATATATATATATTTATATTGAGATGTAGGTAATACAGTATTTCATAACTGCGCCAAAACAGGTGAAGTGCAATCTTAGCATTTATTTAAAAAATTGTTGTTTTTAAAACGAAAACATAAACAACTCCATTTAAGCACATTATCAAAAATTTATTAATGACTAAATTTGTTCTCTCATTCATTCGATTTCATATTTTTTATACTAAAAACTCACAAAAAATAACAACTCTTATGAATTATGTAAATCATAATTATAATTAAAACTCTATAAATTAATATATTAAATCTAAAAAAAAAACATATAGATTCACGAGAAAAAAAACAAAATATTGCAAATTTTTTTGTTAATTACAATGTATGCATAAAATGTGTTCAATTTTTTCTCTCACAGAAATGCAAATAAAAATCAAATCATAAAAAAACATAAAACATTAAATTAGTTAATAACAAACATAATAATAATAATAATTAAAAATTAAAAAAAATAAGCTAAAAAAAGTTCGTTGTAAAAAATATTATATTTGTTGAATTAATAAAATCACTAAAACGTGTCATTTTGGGGACAATTGGACGATAAATGGCCAAACATTTCGCATATACCGCAGTACGGCCTTTCTTCGTGTCGCGACGCGTGATAATACGTGTGATTCCTGTACTCTTGCTCTATCGACGACTGTTTCGGACAGTCTTCCGTGTCGTGAATGTCGAACTGATCGCAAATATCGCAGAAAAGTCTTGGCGCGCGTATGTGTCCGTTTACCGTCGTTCGTAACGGAATTGTTGGATCGAATTCTGCTAATCCTGTTTCAAAATAAACAAATTATTTAACGATTATGTAACACTAATTTTTTTGAAACAAAGAAACACTTACGAAAATGGAAGAGAAACAGAGTAAAGCGCATAGAAAAGAAGACAAAGAAATAATAACAATTAGTTTAAAATATAGATATTAGAATTAGTATAAAATATAATTATTAAAATTCATAAGTATAAGCGTTCAACTATAATGTACAGCCAAACAATTGATTAGGTTTGTAATATTTTCTTTTATTTATTTATTTTTTGCACTTCTATAGAAGTTTAATTACTTCGCAATATATATCTTTGACATGACGAGAAAAAAATTACATTTGATTTTGAGTATTGAAATTGTTCTGATGCGAACACTCTCACGATTCATCAATTTATTTTATTGAAAACATAAGAATGTTCTGGTATTGTATGGCTATCCATCATTTACAAGGAGTAAACTATTTTTGAAAAATTTGATAAAATCTTTGTATTTTCTATGATTTTTTTTCAGATAAGTCTTTGAGGAATTTAAGGTATTTTACAAAAAAGTCTTTGGATATATTGTCTACGATTGTAGAAAAAATAATAAAACAAATACTATTATATTTATTGTTAGCCTTATATTTACAAAATTAGCCGTAATCTCGTTTGTTTCCGTGTTTAAAAACGCTAAGATAATATAATAAATTTAATTCGATAAATGATTCATTTTATAAGTTCTCTGAGAATAAAAAATTCTTTTATTTAATTTGCTCAAAAAATATATTTATGTGGTCCATAATTCATCAATATTTTTTCCGTTAATTTCTACTCTATTTCATTTAATAAATATTTTTAATTAATTTAAAGTAGATCTCAGTATAAATTTATTATTAAAAATTGATTTAACAAATTCGATACTAAAAATTATCGTTGAAAGTTCACAAACAACAATAGTTCGTTGACTGTATCAATAGTTGACCATAAATACCAAAAAACTGTTTACATTTATTATAAGCATTTAAGAAAAAGTTTAATAATTTTTGAACTTTCAACTATACTTGAGAAGCATGACAATAGCGAAAAGCACTATCAGACTTAACTGATGTGATGAGTGGTATGTTATCATTAAAAATCTATCTCACAGAATCAACTGACGCGTTACGAAATTCAAGTGAAAGTAAACCACATACCAATCTCCTCTAACACCTGATTCCTAGCCTTTAACTCGTCATTCTTCTTCTGCATGTCAACGATTACGGAGTTAAGGAACTCGATTTGCTGTTCGTAATTATCGCGTCCTTCGTCTATGGCGTAACGCCTAACGTTAGCGTTAGCGATCGATTCGCGTACTTTCACCTCCAGTTCGTCTAATTTACGCTCCAATTGTCTCTTCTCTGTTTCGGCGGCGCGCCTAAAGTTGTCGATCGCCACGTTCTGGTGAGCCTCCAACTCTCCCAATGTCTGTCGTCTATCGTCGGCCAACTGTTCCGCTGCGGTAAGTTTACGCTGCAGTCTCTCACACTCAAACTCAAACTCCGCCAACACTTCTGAGTGCCTCTTTTCCATTGCTACGAAACAAACATTGCCGTTACAAACAAAAATCATAAACAAACTCAAATAATCTATAGGCAAACTGCAAATTATAAAAACCAAAAAAAAAACTATTTTCGGAAAAAATTAATGGGTGAGGCGTTAATAAAAAAAACTTATAAAAATTGAGAAAATTTGTGAAAACGAAAAAAAGTGTGAAAATAGCATTTATATTTTTTTCTATAGAAAGTCATAGAAGAAATAAAAAACTGGAAATATGAAAAACGAAACGAGTTTGTAAGCGAAAAATGCGCATATTATTGATATGATTGCTGTGCTGATGATTTGAGCGTGAGATATGTTAGTCAAATGTGTTTCAGTATTTTCTGCATAAAAAATAAGTATACCAAATAGCTGTTATAAGAGAATAGAAGAGAAAATATAGAAAAGAGTAGATCAATAAACTGGAAACAAGTATCTAATTAACGACAATAAATACGGGTTATGTGTTGACCAAAAAATAAATTGGACATAGAATTTGGGAAACGGAATACGAGAAAACGAAAATAAACACAATTATACGGTATTTAGGATACTCGTTAAACACGTGCCGAATTGATCATCTTATGACGCTTATCCGTACCTTCGATATCATCACGCAATTCTTCCACTTTCTCTCTCAAATGCCTATTTTCGTCGCGCAATGATTGATTGTGGTCCTCGATGTCTCTACACTGTTGCCTCTGCTTATCCAAATCGATTCCGAGCTGCACTAATACATCAGAGTTTGTTTTTGTGTCGTCCAATTGATTCTCCAGCTCTGATCTATATTTATTAAACTCATCCTTCATTTGCTGCACGTCTCGTCTCATGTTATCGATCAGCTGCTGTTTCTCTGTCGACAGTTTCTCGAATCTGTCTGAATCCCGTTTATAACGATCTCTCTCTATTTCCAGATCAAAGTTAAGGTCACGTAATTTTCTAAGCTCTTGATTAACTGCATCCAACTCTTGTTCGTGATCCGCGTAATCTTTCTCCAGCCGTGATATTTTAAACTCTAAATCTCCTGAAATACATTTAATTATGTCATTGATTTATTTTGGAATTTGTAAAATTAAGACCAAACAACTATATTATTGCTTTTAAATTATTTTAATAATCAAATATTTATCTCAAATAACTTTGCACTATTCGTAAATAAATTAAACCCAATATACGCCAACACGCAATTAAAACATTTTCTTCTTAAAAGGAAAATATTGTTATTCGTAAATGGATGTGGAAAATATAAGTTAATATATTCACATTCCAATGTTATCTCATTTAATCTAAATTAAATTTAAATGAATTCAGACATTTTAAGGAAACTCACTCAAACGATACTGTGTTTTAAATTCTAAACCCAATAATACTGTTTAATTTTAATTATTCAAAATGCCGCCAAATTCATAGGCGTTTATCTTTGAAATGGTTTCATAAAGAGTAAACATTTTATTAATCAACATTAAAAAAATTTTAAAAAAATAAAACACACAAACCTTTGCTATTTTCCTGTTCTCTAGCGATTATGCTGATATTGGTTTTCATTTCGTTCAACTGTTGCCTCAAATCGTTCACCACTTTCTGCTTCTCTTCGCAATCATTTCGCGTCAACTTTAACTCATTCTCGTTCGACTGCAACAGTTTATCGATTTCGCGCTCTTTTTTCTCGAACTTAGTAATTCGCGACATTTTATCTTCGATATCAATCTTCAAGTTCTTAATTTCGATGTCGCGAACGTCTTTCTCCCTTCTGATGGTTTCGATCTCATCCTTAAGCGTTCGTTCACGTTTCGCGTACTCTTTTTGTCTTTCGACGAATTCGGTGTTCAATTTAATCATTAAATCGGAGTTCGATCCCGACGTCTTTATTAGATCCTGAATTTGATTCTCTAGACTATGGTTAAGCGATAGCAGTTGATTGCACTTATCTTCGGCATCGATTCGGCGCTTAATTTCTTGATCACAGAGTTCACGCATTTTCGTCAACTGTTCCGCCAATGAACTGATTTCGTCTTAAATAATTTTTTTTGATTAAAAAAATAGATAAAAATACTGCGTTATACTCTAAAAAATAACATACCCTCAAAGTTCTCATATCTGGACTTTGTTTCTAATAGACGTTCTTCGAGCGCTCTTTCAATATCTTCCTTATCTCGCAATTCTTTCTCCAATTCAGTCACTCTTTTGTCGGCCAAATCGATGTCTCGTTGACCGGAAGACATCTCGTCCAGTCTTTCCTCTAATAATCGTAATTTTTTATCGCTTTCTAATAATTGTTTCTTTAAATGTTCGTTCTCGTCGAGGAAACTTCGTTTATTATCTTCCGCTTTCTTAATGCGAAGATTCAACTCATCGATTGACTCTAATTGTCGATCATTCCGTTGCTTATACGCCTCTAATTCTTGTTCAAACTCTAAAACCCGTTGCTGTAAATTCGATAAATCAATATTCCGTTTCTCGATCGATGCCTCCAATTGAAACACTTGCTCTTCTTTGTGCACCAAATCTTCCTGAAGCTTAAACACATCCATTTCGCGTTGACTGTCTGAGTGCTTAAGTTTACTCAACAACACTTCCACTTGTTCTGAATTCGACTTTGTACTCAACTCTAGACTCGCTTTAATTTCTAATTTCAGTCTTTCGATTTCTTCTTTTAATGAAATAACCTGCGATTCCAGTTCTGATCGCATTATTGTCTCCTCTTCTAATCTGTTGGTTAATTATGAACAATTATTTAATGCAAACATTACACCGCGTTTTTATTCGCATATACTATACCTAAACTGCAAATCTTCCACTTTCTTCTTTTCATCCTCTAATTGAGTGCTCAATTTCGACTGCATTTCTTCGTACTCCGTATTTAATCGCTTCAATTCAGTGATCTCTTCGTCTGCTTCCTGAACAATTTTATTATGCTCCGACTGAAGTGTGCCGAGTCTTTCCTCCAACATATCGGCCTGAGCTGCGGCGCGCGCTACTTCTCCGCGCTCGAGATCACGCTCTTTCAACAGCTGCGAAATATGGTCCTCCTTTTCTTTAATCGCTTCATTTATGGCCGAACTCGCGGCACTTACGTTAGCTGCCAATTGTTGTGACGACGATTTGCTGCCTTTTTGCGAAGATGACAGAGACGTGACGCCCAATCTTATTTTATTTTGCCGATAAGTCGACGAAGCGGTGGACGAAATTGAATTCAATGACTCTTGGCTTCCGGATCGTTGTCGCGACATAGAAGGCCTTTTCGATTTTTTCGAAATTTTAATCGCACTTAACGGCGCGGCACTAATTTTATGTATCGGAGCGAACAATCCGTACTTCATATCGCACTTGAAATACCGTTTACCGGCCACTGAACCGTCATTCTTGCCCACCGGTTCGTCGAGTTCGATGCCCGCCCAAAACCCAGTGGCAAAATCCGCTTCTCCCAAAAACATGAGCGTACCTAACTTTGTACCAGACGTGGCGTTCACCAGAACGCGATCGCCCACTTGAAACTTGCCGTGAAGACCGTTGTTTTTGCCGTTAGCGTACATTAGTTTATCGACAGATAGCGGCGATAATGGCGGAGGCATTTCTTTGGCTGGCGATGACTTATTGCTACGCGGACTAATGCTCAGCTCTTCGATCGGCAATTTGGTGAGTCGTTGCGGTCTGACAAATACGCCGAACTTTGGAAGACACCGAAAATACCTCACACCGCCAATAGAGCCGTCATTCTTTCCCTCATCGGTCTCCAGTTCGATGCCCGACCACTTTCCCGGTGCGAACTGGGTTTCGCCCAAAAACTTGATTAAACCAGGTCTTTGTCCGTTAACCCACACTCTGTCGCCCAACGCAAAGTCGTCTATATTTTCAGTGAGTATTTCGTTAGACGAAGTTGAGCGGCGTATGGAAGCGGCGCGTACTGTCGACGGCTGCGACTGCGTGTCACTCGTCGATGAGTGCAATGATTGGTTACTGCTAGCTGTCGATCGGCTTAAATTGGTTTGAGCGCGACTCACCGGCGGTGCCGTTGGCTTCAGTTTGGTGGTCGATGTCGATGACGATGAACTAGAATGTGATGATGTGATACTAGACTTTGATGACATTTCCTTTCCTTTTTACTTGATTTGCTTCGTTTTGTACACCAATTTTATATTATATTAAATCTATATATTAATCTGGAAAATAATAAATCAAAGATAAGGAATTAATACCGCACTCAATGAACAATTCAGTAATAAAATTCCCCATTAAAATAATATGATTTAAAATATATTCTTAAATAAAAAAATGTAAAATACACGATAAGCTTTTCGTCTTTTCAAATGCAAATCATACGCATAGCAGTTATTTTTGAAAAAATCAACGCAAATTCTTAACAATAGATCATAAATCATCGCTACATTATTATTATATTTCCAGCAAATATATGGTTGACTTAAGATAATATCAAATACAAATATAAAAATTTTTCCGCAGATATTTAGCTGCGATCGAAAACGTGACGAAAGTGACTAAACAAAAAATTTGCGAGAAGAATAAATTAATTTTATAAATAGTATGCGATTTTTTTCGCCACAATAAAACGAGCTCGTCTTTGCGTATTAGAATAATAATATCTTTTATTCATAAGCAAAGATCACAGTCAAATAAATTTTGTAACAAAAAAATATCATACAATCACATGATAGATAATATTAATACTAATTCCACAGAAAACCTAAATAAATAATCGGTTTATGAAACTTAATAATAAAACAAGAAAATGGTTATAAACATCGCGAAATTTTAAAAAATAAAAAAATTAAGCTAAATATATAAATTAAAAACTAAAAAAAATATCACTAAAAACGATAATCATACACGAAATTGTTGAAATGCTAACAAAAAACAGCAACAAAAAGTCGAACGTAAGCTGGAAAAAGGGTTAGATATGCTTAAAATAATATACTCGTACCGGTATAACAGCAATAAGCTTAATATTGTTCAACAACTCGTATTAAAAAAAAACTTTATTTATTCAATTAAAACGATGTCACTGTAATATGAAAGATAAGCTAATAGTTAAGCAAATATTTGATCGGTAATGTCATGCGTGCCGTTGTAATACTAACTTAAATAAACTCAATTTTTTTCAGTTAACAATTGTTACATAACTAACATCTGACTAAAATATTACTTATATCTTTTCCATTAAAATAACATACAATAAAGACATTAAAGTTTTAGGCAAAAAAAAAATTCATTACTCACATAAAAATATTAAAAAGTAATCGTCAAAAAAAAAACGCAGCGCAATAAGAAAAACAAATCATAAAACAAAACTTTGCGTAAGCGATTAAAATACCGATCAAATTAGCGAACAGATGTGCGGAACAGAATAGCGAAACAATCTCTTCCTTAATAAAACAAATGTCGGTCACAACACAATATTAAACGCCAAAATAATAAATAATAATATTATAATAATATGGCGAAATACAAGTATGTCTTTAAAGGCGAAAAGGAGTGAAACAGAAAAAAATGAGAGCAAATTATAAAAACTAATATCACATAAACATATTTTATAGATATAGAGTGATAGAGAAATTAAATTGAGTTTAATAGCGGAATATTAAAGTTAGCGGTAAATGCGTTATCTCTGAACTTACTCTTTGCGGCAATTTTTTTACGGTGACTTTTCATTTATGGCGAAACGTATAGATAATTATTTATAAAAAAATAAGAGTGAAAACCACGCACTCGTACATACAATCAAAACAAAACAAAATAATAATTTTCAATTATTAATATTCAATAAGCGATAATCGTGAAATGCGTGAATTTCAATGGCATTTTTCTAATCGAAAGACGTGATCATAGATTATAGCGCGAGCTATTGTCAGTGTACTGATAAAACTGGAAAATAATTTAAACTTGAAATCAGAATCAGTGTTACGTTCTCTCTCTCTCTCTCTCTCTCTCTCTCTCTCTCGTGTGCTACAAAAAACACATTACACAAAACAATTTAGCGAAAAAAAGTTTTATTCACAAAAAGTTTTTGCCTTCGTTTTCGTAAGGGATATGTGTTGGCGTTTGTCTAATTGCCGTATAAGGGAGACAAATACAGCCCTTCTGGCGGAACATATACACCTTTTCGATTTTAATATGATTTTTCTTCTTTTTAACCTCTCTCTTCTAGCGTTCACTTTTGAAAAGTGCATTACTTTTTTTGCAGGTAAATGACAGATACAGGTTAACGTATTTCTATATTATACGTATAATGATATAATGATTGTGCGCAATTTTAAATAAAAAAAAGTTACATTTAAACCCAATGCGAGTGTGTGTTGTGATTAATTGCACTTATAATTAACAAATACATAAAAGGATAATAAAAACTTATGAAAAAATCGTAATCTCAAACACTTTTTTTCGTTTTTCGAAATTATATAATATATCAAATTTCTTTACAGCACAAAATACACTTTTTTAATAATAATAATAATAAATATGACAAATTAATAAATAGCGTATATTGTACGCGAAAAAATGAAAAATAAAATACTTTAACGCGTTTAACTGTGAAATATTTTAGTTATTTTATTTTCCTACACATATATAGTATAAGTTTGAGCAAAATAATTTTACAGTAAATCATATCTCGAATCTCTTGAAAGCTGCGCTGAAAATGCGCGGAAAAAACATAAATTCTAGAGAAAAAAACTCGAATCATGCATTAAATTACAATAATCTTTTAAAACTGTTTGTAATAAAAAAATGAACGCAAAAGAACTTTGACTTCTTTAGCAAAAGAATATATGAAACAGAAAAAAAACAAAAGAAAAAACCTGAACAAATTAGCTTAAAAAACTTTACCATCAAAATAAAAAAGCAACAATAATACGAAAAAACGGCGAAAGATTCCTAAATAATTAAATGCATTGTAATTTTCCCAAAAATTATATAACGAGCGTGTATAACAGCTATAAAGCAGCGAAACAACAACAACAACGGATCGGTTTAAACCAGACGTGCGGAAAACTAATGTTATCTACTCTTTCATGACACGCTGTTTAAATAAGTAATGCGAAGTAAGCGCAGATTTTTACATTAGAAGCTTGTTTATAATTCAAATGATGTTTGCAAAAAAATTCTATGCTGTCTGGAGAATACTAGCGAGTACTGAACGCTTTGAAAAGGACACGAAAAAAATAAAGAGACTATAAAAAAATATGTCGAAAAAAAACATTTTTAATAAAGCTTTGAATATATATATCTCTTTATTTTTTTCCAGATTAATATATATGTTAAAATAACCCCATAATCTTAATTGATCACTCAATAAAAGGTCAACACTATTTCCAAAACCTCAATCATCTAAATCAGTCATCCATTATCCAGTTATTTATTTTTAGCACCATTATATTAGATGCGATTATTTTTATATTTAGATAAATTGGCAAATGAACGCATACAAAAAAAATTATATATAATCAATGTGACACTTATTTTTTGAAAATATAATTCTCCCCAACAAAAATACACGAAAATGCCACGACAAGAATAAATATATTAATTATCTATTAATGAATAATAAACCCAAACCATTAAAATTAATGATCCAATTTTTCCCCCAATTTATTAGTTAATGAGTTTGAAGAAATGATTTTATAATAGGTTTCCCACACTTTTTTGAAAAGCAATTTGTCAGCGGCTGAACCAATTTCTTTTCGTATCTGATTATACGTAACGCTTTATTATTTGAATAAAATTTTGCGCAAAAAAAAACATGCGATAAATATGCGAACTTCGCCAACAAAATCAAATATTTGTTATTATTAAATAATAGGAATGTCAAACGTTGAAAAAGTATTAGTCATTTATAGGAAAGCATCGCAAACAAAACAAGGTTCTCATGACTTTATTAAGTATTGACGTAACAGACTAATTAAGAACAATAAATGATAATAAAACGGATACTATCATACATTAAAAAATAGGGGAATAATAATACTAAAAACCTTTTTAACGCTATAAAGGAAAATTTTCAAAGAGAAAAATATACGCTAAACCGACACACAAAAACGCGCAATAATAGGATAGGATTTTTTTTCGAGAATCGTTTTAAGAGACTCGTAAACGTTAAGCAAAAATACTTAACCAATCTTCTTATATGATACACTTTATGAACAGCAGATTATTTGCACAAAAGCGAACGCTTATTTCTACTTCGCTATATTATTATTTTTTACCGGAATAACAAACACGAACAGAAAATAAATGTCACGCATCGGGAGATAATTATTCTTCAGACGAAATCCTGATCACAAGTGCACAGTAAAAATATATTTACTTGTTCGCCGTATAAAAAAATCGGCACTGATTTATAGAGAATTGCAGAAACCATAGACTAAAAACGAAAAAAATTCACAAAGTTTTTGTACTCTCAAAAAATACGTTCAACTTTATCGGCAGTAATTTTTTTTACTGCGAATCTACTTCTCAAAAGTCTGAACGCATTAAATATGTCCCACGCGTTTAGGAAATCGCAACACACAAAAATCCTGTAATTATAAACACTTAAGAAAAGCGAAATTGGATTGAGATCTCTTATTTCTTATCATTTCATTTCAGTTTTAAAACAAAAATATTTGTGTGTGTGTGTGCGTGCGTGAGTGTGTGAGCGCGCAAACATTAATTATATCGAAACTCTTAAAGTTTTTTACCATTTAGTTGTACTGTATAACCATTTACGTTGACTTCCAAACATAATAATCACATATAAAAAAATAGTTTATTTGTTTTTAAACACGAAAGAACACCGCGGAAAAAAGGTTAATGATTTCGAGTTCTAAAAAGCCCACAACAGAGTGAATGATAAATAAAATTGATTGTCATGTGAGAGATAATTCGGTTTTTATAGTGAGAAGAGTCTCACTAAATAAATTGCGATGATATTGGAAAAAAAGAAAAGAAAAGGAGAGAGAATTATTATACGTTTAGTGAATATATTAGAAACACTAAAATACTACAGGTTTTGGTCGGCGAGTGTGAAAAAGCAACAACAAAAAAAATGCGATTAATTTAATCGTTATTTATAAAATGCAGTCATGTTTTCGTGCGAAAATTTTAAATATAGATATCAAAAGCAATTAATCAATACTCTGCATAGCATTTAAATAGGTATCGTATATTATTATTATTATGATAATAATAACCATGTATGCGATAATACTTCGACCGAATGGCGCATTAAAAATCTCAACGTTAATAATTTAATTTCGAAAACATGACAAGTTTTTTAATTCAAAAATTAGTATACCGTAATAAAAAAAAGCACATTAATAGCCGCGATCTTAATATAATGGCTACTCTATTAAAATCATTATAATAATAAACTGGAAGAAATAAGAAACCAAAAAAATATTCGTTTTATATTAAATTAGTGGAGCAAAAAAAATCAATAAAAATCGTACTTACATTCAATTAACTAATAAATACAATCGTAATTTTAATATTACGAAAAATTATCGTCGTTCGCGTTCGGAAGACGTTTAATCAAATTAATTCGCTATAATTTCTATTTACAATACAATTTACGAGCAAAAATACGTTCACATTATCATTATTATCGCAGAAGTCGTCAAATACTGCGTGAGATCTCAAATGTAAACAAAAAACAAATAACAAATGCTTTTTTTCGGGAATATTATTATTCCGACCACTTCTTCGTATTTGTTGGTATGTATGACAGAGCATACATAATAATGATATATACGCGATAAAAGCAAATATTATATATTCGCGTTTCACAGGTATATTATTTACAGCAACGCAAACGGAGTAATAAAGTGTTACGAATTAAATAATGTGTGACACTATGTTTGGCAAAATGTTTATTAATGTTTACAATTCCCAGTTATTTAACAGATGGCGAAATGATGCGCTATTTGCTACTGACGAGTGTGTGTGCGCCGCCTCTCAATCCTTTTAACTAATGCCGCGTATTTGGGTCTTTTTACGGTCTATGTTCCACCGTTTATTTATACGGTGCGTTATTTATTTAATAAAGGGATATTATTGCGTACGTTTATGTTTGGTTTATTGATTAACGAAAAGTTGACATTGAATTATTAGGTAAACGATTGGGTGAAAGCGTTTCAATGTTTTTTCGTTAATTAATTACTGGATTTTCGGTTATTGTTTCTAAAATAATAAAGCTGTCAACTAATACATCATTCATGATTTTGTATTGCTCTAACACCTATCCGATAACTGGCGAATAAAGTTCCGAGAATCTGTAAAATAACTTCAACCAATTTATGTTAAAACAATATATTAAAGTGAATAGTGATTCTGGGAAATCTGTTCATTAACAGACAGACAGACCAGACCAGACACCCGCAGTATGTTATTACTAAATTTAACGCAAACATATTTGGGATTACATTACTTGCACAAACTAAATACTTGTGAAACTTAATGCTTTTATTTAATTGGAATTTAAAATTTTAATAAACTTTCTGAACTATTTTCATGTAACATTTTAATGAGAAAAGTTTGTAAAAAAACTAATTTTACATATTAAGGATTCGTCAATTGTTAGGAGTCTCTAAATCCGCTTAAATTAACTTAACAAACAACCTTTAAGTAATCATAATAAATGTAATAAAACTGTATAAATAGATCACAACTTAAAATAACATACGCCTGCAACCAATATGAATACCGTATTAATCTATCGCTAAGGATTAACTAATATTACCCGTGAATTATAAACAATGACTGTTTCGAAATTACTCGTATTCAGTAGAAACTATTTTATTACGATTTTTATTAATACTTAATACACCAAAAGAAGTAATGTAGAAAATAATTAATGCATTTAAATAACTGACATGTGGTAATAATTTTTCTACATCTGAAATAAAGTAAATAAAAGTCAAGGATTGTTACATACTAGCAGTAGATATCAATAACGAGATAAGAGATCCACTTTAATTTGCTTTGATATCCCACTTAACATTGTGTGACATTCAAAATAAAACCTAACAAAAAACAAGTGCTTCGAAGAGTTTTTCTCGTGTTTTAGCTGTCAAAAGAAATGCCAATATTACAGTTTTTCACTACAGTAGCTGCTACTGATGTTCCGTACGATTTTGGACCAAAAGTGGCACAATTGTTGTCACGATTGTTAACTAAACCGATCGAACGTATTGTGGTTCACGTAATCTCCGGCCAAACAATATATGCCGGTAACTCTAAACTCATGATTCGCTTGAACTTGTTTTACTAAACTTTTTTATCTGATTTAAAGAAATACTATGAGCATAGCTTTTATAAGCCAGAAAAGAGCGATAAAATCAATTTTTTTACAAAAATCAAATAAAATCAAAAAAAATGATTACAGTGTATAAGTGTTTTATTGTGAATAGTTTTTTAGTGATCAAAAGTCTATTATTGACTTGAAGCTATGATAATAATTTGTTCCAAATAAGTTAGACTGTAAGTTTACGCGTTAGAGTTAAAGATAATACAGTATTATGTTAGGTAAATTGATAAGAAAACAAGATAAATAAAAAAATTCGATAATACGGTACTTGTTAATGAATAAATTTGAATAAAATTACAACAATATTTTTATTAAGAATAATAATAAATACACGCAACAATAATAGCTTAAATTTATCCCCAATCTTAACAATATTCAAATTAAATAACGATAAAAAATTATCTAACAACGTCTCGAGTATTAAATAGGAGACGGAATTTTACAAATAGATAAGTATTTTGGAATAGTGTTCATTGAAACGCAAATTTTCGGAATAAAACATTCTTCTTATCGAATTTGATAGCAAATGGCAGGAATAAGACGATGTAAGCCAGAAACGAAGACTGAGAAGAATTCTGAAACTTTATATAGATTGCGTTATATACCAGCAATATTGTTGTAAAAATTTTATTATTGCACCCATTTTTCTTAATTTTTAATTAATAGCTCGTGAATGGCAAATAGTGTGCACAAATAAATTATAGGAACTTATAAATCAAAAATAGTGCCGGTATTCTATATAACAACCCATTCCAATCTTCCGATTCCGATATCGAAAAAAAATTTGTTGATTTATTGAGTTAAACATTTGTTGATCACTATTGGTTTGTTCACTCTTATCGCAATCATTGTAATCGCCGTGTTTGGTGGTTATTTCGGTGTAAAGTGTTTTAAGCGAATGTGAGACGTTTCTCATAAACATTAAAGTGTCGGCGAAAGTGTTTTAACGATTTTAGTTTTAATCCGATATAATTTTAAAATAAAAATTTAAATTTCAGAAAAGTCTACCAGTATAAAATAGGTCCACAGTCTAACATAAAAGTATTCCATTTTAATTAGTAGAATTTGTCTTAAATTATTCCGAGTATGAAACTAACTGTTTCTTATAGAAAAATAAAATTCTAATCTGAGTGGTAAAAATAGTTTCATACATTTGTTTTATAAATTTTTATAACTAACGCCCAAAAACGTTGTTTTATCCAAACACTTATTAATTAAGAAAAATACAATAATATAAATAAATATATATAACCATTATTTTTCGAAATCTATTTTATTTATTTTTTCTCAGCGAAAACTTCTTATGAAGTAACAGATTTTACTCATCAATAATGCATAACAGACACACTATAATTAATTTATTTAAGTTATTGATGTTTTGACACTAAACGATCGTTTACTTAAGCGAACGAGAACTAGTTATAAGCGTATAACATGAAACTTTCTATTTATTTAACTTAATCAGAACTAAATTTGCTAAACATCTGTCATTAAAAAAAAGTTCTATAATATTCACAGAAAAAGAAAGGAGAGTAAATATTTATTATTTTTTAATGTTAACCGCTCTTCAAGAACTTGTTGAACCTTAATATTTACATTTACATAGCTCTCAAAACTTAAGATTTTAAATAGTGGTATTAACTAACATCATTTGAAAATTGAGTTTTTATTGCACTCATATATTATTAGAGAAACTGCACCCTCTTTTGCGTTGAATATTTTGAAATTAAAATTGGAATTAATTAATTATCATTTTATATTAGGCAATGATCCTAACGGTAATGAACAGAATGCTTATGGTGTTCTTCGTAGTGTTGGCAGCGTAAGCGCTGAAGAGAATCGTAACACTATTGCTGAGTTGACGACGTTTGTCAAAACGGAGTTAGGCATAGACGCGCACCAATTTCGTTTATTTTTCATCGATTTGGATCCAAATTTAACAGCCGTTGAAGGAAAAATTGTTTTTGATTTGGAAAGTTAAATCCAAATTCAGTTTATGGCTTAACCTTTATTACAATCTAAATCAAATTATTAAGATTTTAAGTTTGAATGAATTATTGATTTAAAAGCTACATAAAAAATAAATCTGTTTTAAATACTCTAAATTTTTAACTATTTACACACAATTTTCTGCGATGTAGGCTCTCTTTAGTAACTATATATGTTTTTGTCACTAATAAAACCATTGACCCAAAACACTTTGCGTGTCGCCAGGTTTTTAAATATGTTTAAATTGACGAACAAAAAATTTAAAATTTTTAATTGTTACCTAAAATTACGCATATAAAAAATCTGGCGTTACTCAAAGTGTGTTTTACAATTATTTTGCTAAACAAAGTATAGATCTTTAATAAAAACGTTTTGAAAGAAATTCTATTCTATTAAATATAAAAAATAATTAATATTATTTGTTTATTATATGTTTCGTTACACCACAAAAAAAAATATTAATCACGAGATATCAAGTTTACTTCTTAAATAGTTTTGTTTGAGGGCGAATCAACGAAAACATTAAACCGTAAAAAATATTTACATTTTTCTACAAAGAAAGTTGATCTGTCATAAAAATCCACTCCCTGTTTCATATAGTCGTAAAATCGTAAAACTGGTGCCTCACCCATCCCTTCATTGAATAACTTACAGTTCGGTAATGTCAAGTTAGGCGGATTTGTAAACAGTGTTTTGCGAAAACGAATTTTAGTTTAAACAATATAATGTTTTTTTTCTTTAATTTATTAATACAGATGTAAATTTAGACGTATTGCAAATTAATTTTAAAAAATCGCCCTGTCTTTGTTTTGCTTTTAATACATCTTTCATGAGCTCTGTTATCAGAAGGGAATTAGAGGTCGGAAACTCAGTTAAGATCTGAAAGTTCTTTTTCAATTTCAGCAGCTTTGGTCTCACGTATAATTAGTTTGCGTGATCTTCTATTTATGTCGATTTCAGCAGCAAATAATTATACAATTTATTAACAAACCTTTAACATTTTTATATTCAACTTTAAACGGAAGAAAGCCCCAAAATACATTTTTAAGTAGTAACATTTAATGTTCTAAAAATAAATTTTCACTCAATTTTACTGATGGAATTATACATATGAATGGCATAAATAATTTTGCATAGCAATTGAATACACTCGAAAATGAAATTTGTTTACCGGCAGATTCCCAAAAAAGCGAAAAGTTTCATTAGATTGATAAGTCTGATAATAATCTACTATTTCTGAATTGGCAAGACTTTATATTTAATAATTCCAGAGATTAACAAACTATGAATGAGATTGGCCTGTTTTTTCTTTTTATACCGCGCTAATTATTATTTTAAACTATGAAGTTTGGTTTTTGTTGAAAACAAAAAAAAATGCAATATCAATAAAATAAAGATACTGCTAAAGATAACACGAAGATTCTATTTTAATAAACATATTCATTTTCAATTACTTGTTTGACCGATTAAATAAAACATGCGATAATGTTTTTAAAAAAGCAGATTGCATTCATTTTTTATCATTAGTTTATATTATGTTTTTCATTTGCTTTCTGTAATTATTTATTAGTATCTAATTCTGGTAATATTATTTTTCTTCGACTTATAATTTTATTGATAAAATTATCGCCATAATCGAAAAATAGTTCGAACACTGTGCTTAAAACTACAAAAAAGTAATTAAATCGATTAAAATTATACTTAAGTGTTTATTGCTATTTTAAAACCATAATCTGTGTCTAATTTTTCAATTTTGTTGACCAAAGAAAAATAAGGATAATATTAACACAGTGTTTGTATTTAAAAATAGAATTCCGTTTGGAAATTAATTTTTTAATTTGCAAAAATATATATAACTTTTATCAGAGAATGAATAAAGAGAAAATAAAAGTAAGTGAAAATCAAGAAATAATTAATTAATTATAAAAAGTTGTTTATTACCCCCAAAATATTGAATACATTTGGCACAGAACTGGTGTAAGCAAAACCAATCATCTTTAATACTAATAATTTGTTCGTTATTTGGTCTATTATTTGGCTTTATTGCGAAGTCTATAATTGAAATAAGCGCGTTAGCGTTGAAGTACATAGAACTTCCTGGAAAGTTGGTTATTAACGCGTTTATGATGATATTAGTGCCGCTCGTTGTCACTTCTATATCTTTAGGTTTGTTTATTAACGCTGTTATTGTATAAAAATTTGAAATTAATGATTTAACTCTAACTCTAGTTTGTTGATCTCAAAGTTGAATATTCTTCAACTAAATTCTATTCAATTTGTAACTATCAATTCAATTGAATGTCATTGTATTTGACTGCCTATTTTCGTTTTAAATTACAATAATTATAGTGTATTCGTGTAACCAAATTACTAGCCAATTTAAAAAATAACATTACATAATAAGCTACCATAGTTCGATATACAGTAATATCCGTTTATTTTTAGAAATCCAGTTTTTTCCTAAAATATTCATTAATTTTAAGAATTACAACGGACTTTGACCAAAAACATACACTTATTTTTTCTTACATTTATTTTTTTAAAAGGCATCGCTTCCACCAAAAGGGGAGAGAATAAACGGTTAATTGCGCTAACATTTTCACTGTTTATTATATTTTCATCGTATTCGTCATTATTCGGAATAGCGATGATGTTTGTGGCAAAGCCTGGCGTGCGAAACGAACAATTTATTACTAGCGATAAAGTTAATCTAACAGAACCTAGTTATCACAATATTGACGTGAATCAAATAGCGAGTCAAGAAGATTCAATATATGACATATTCATGTAAATCAAATGCTAGAATAAACACTTAAAATGGTTAATATCATTATTATTTTTGTTGGCAGAAATATCATTCCCGATAATATAATAGCGGCAACGTTTATGCAACACTACACCGCTATTGTACCCATTAATCCTAATAATATAACGGTGGGCTACAAGAAAGTGAATGAGAATAGTTATCGAACTAATATGCTAGGATTGTGCGTGTTTTCGTTAGTTCTTGGATTCGCGGTCATGTCGTTGGATTCGAAAGCGGAATACATTAAAAAGATATTGGAAGAAACGAACAGCATTGTGATGGTTATAATCACTTCTATACTTAAGTAGATTTTAAAAACATGCGAATTGAAAACTTAAGATTAAAATGTTTAACATTTTTATGTTTCGCATAGAGTGATGCCAATCGGCATGTTTTGCTTAATGTTCTCCGAAGCGGTAAAAATGAGATCACCTGAAACGGTATTGGCACAGCTCGGATGGTTTTTCGCCACCGTTTTTATTACATTTACCGTTCATTTATTTCTAATATGGCCGGCCATATATTTCCTAATTTTGCGCCAAAATCCGTACAAATTTTACGCAAATATTATTCCAGCGATTTTTATCGCACTCAGCTCTGCGTCCAGGTTTTTGATAATTAATTGCGTAATTAATTGTAATCGCAAGTTAAACCCTATGTTATTTGATAGCGGTGTGACACTACCGATGACAATAAAGTGCATGGAAGAAAACAATAAACTCGATCAAACTGTATCGAAATTTGTACTGCCATTAGGGATGACAATACATATGAACGGATGTGCGATGTTTTATCCAATGATAGCCGTTTTTGTGGCCCAAATGCATGGCGTGCCTATTAATCTACAGCTAGTATTCACGTTATGGTAGTTTTTATAATTTTTGATTACGAATTTTTTGTTATCATATCCATTAGATTCGGTGATCCGTAAACTTTAACACATAAAATAATTACATACTGTTAGGTTATTCACAGTATTGATATCAATGGCATTGCCGGGTGTTTACGGCGGTGGATCGTCTATCGTTACATTCGTGGCCTTATGTGCCTCTATTGGCATCAACAATCCACTGGATGTACTCGCGTATACAATGCCTTTTGATTGGTTGATGTCAGTTTCTTTGAAATTCTTAATGATTTTTTTTGTTACTCAATTTATTCTGTAATTTTTTATTTAGTGAAAGAATACGTACGGCAACGAATATAATTGGCGACTGTTTTGTAGCAATTATTATTCAGAAATTATATTAAAAATGTTGGCTAAAAAGTGCAGCAAAAAATACGCGCAAAGTTTTAATATTGAAAGTAGAACTTTTCAAAAATAAAAATTGTATCGAAACCTGTAACGAACACATTTAGATTCTAAGGTTTATCAAATTAAAAATTGTTAAAAAATGTGAGAAAAAATGCAAATTTGACCTAAAAGGAGAAATTGTAGACCAATAATAATAATATTTTTTCCGTGATTTTAAGAAATTAACTAAAATTACTATTAAGTTTTGAGTGGGTTATGGTAAAGCTTGCAAGTTTAAAAAATCACTTTTCGTTCAAATTAATTTCCTTTCTAAGAGGAAATCTTTAAACAAAATACGACATTACTATCACGAAGCATTAGTATCATTGTAATGAGCAATCAGTTATTCGTCCTACGATAAGATAAAGAATAAAAAACAAAAAATATTTTGTAAATATATTTTCTGTATGTTTAAAGATTCAATTTCAAACAAAACGATGCCATTATTTCAGTTTTTTACGACATTAGCGGCGCACAAACTTCCCGCAGGTTTTGCGCCCAAACTCGCAAAGGCACAACAACTCAACAAACCTATGAACCGAATTGCTGTGCACATTAACACCGATCAGTTTATTTATGATGGTATTTGAGTTTGGCTTTAAAATCATATTATTTGTGTCTATAAATTATAGACTCTATAATACTCAGACGTTTTTAGTTTAAATTTCTAAAGGAGAGGATCCCGAAAGAAAACACGAAAACGCGTACGCGATTCTACGAAGCATAGGTGGTGTCAGCGTCAGTGTCCAGAACTTTGTTTATATTTTTTGTAATTTAAAACTTTGAAAAAGTTAAGGCATGAGAGCGATTTATACATAAGAGATATGTTTATTTCGTAATATTTATAGCTCTACGAATACATTATACAATAAATTTTCACTTAAAAATTCATATGAATTTGTAAACAGAATCAAAAGTTTATCTATTAATTCAGTGGAGATTTTAATTACAGGTGATGTTAGCAATTTAATTACTTCAATTCCCCAAACATTCATAATAGATACTGTTAAAAACTTATTAAATAATTCCATGTATACGTCATTTACAAATTTACAATTAAAACATATTGTTTATTTTATAGAATTAGGTTTTGAGGCTGCTTATTTTTCATTTAATAATGTATTTTATGAACAGTTAAAAGGCACCCCAATGGTATCTCTCCATATTTAGCTGAAATAGTAATGCAGATTATTAATAAATTAATAGCTGATTATACCTTAGCACCTGTATTCTTTGTTAGGTATGTAGATGACATGTTTTTTATTATTAAACAAAAAAAATAAATAGTTTCAAAATATTTGCTAATTATTTATTACCATTTATAAAATTTAACTTTTCAACTTGAATTAGACGGTAAAATAAATTTTATAGATGTTCTTATTGATAGGAACTCAGGATTTCTTGCGACTAGTGTTTATCGAAAACCTACCCATTCTGAAAGGTATTTAAATTTTCGATCACATAGTCCTTTAGCACATAAATCGGCAGTTGACTAATCACTTGTTTATAGAGCTTTACGTCTAAATTCTGATAATTTATTATTGAATAAAGAGTTAAAAATTGTCGCAAATTCATTCTCAAGTAAGAAAATATTTAAATTGATAAAGTGACAATATCAGCACATTTATAATATCTGATAAAACTTTTTTTGATTAAAATTAGTTTATAAATCAAAAAATAAATTTTAATTTCTCTCTCTCTCTCTCTCTCTCTCACACTCTCTTGCTCTCTAAAACAATAAAAAGTTTTACAGTGATTTGAAAATAATTTAAATGTTTAAATATTGTAAGGCTGGGAGATTTTCAGTGAGAGTAAAGCGATTCCAAAACTTTTATTCGGGCGTCAGATGACCAGTTAGGGTCATCAATCAAAATCAGTACGAGAGTAGAAACTTAATAAATGAAGGCTTTTACTTAAACTAAATAATTATTTATTAATTATAGAATACCATCAGTTAATACCATAGTCATTTACTTCCGAGAGTTTTGACTCTCCTCCTTTTACTTTGAAACTCGAACTTGGAATTGTACCATCAATTGTCCTCATTGTACTAATTTTTTGACGTCACACTTAGGTTAGTTAAAACTTATGGTACAATTCAAAGTTCGAGTTTCACAGTAAAAGGAGGAGAGTCCAAACTCTCTCTGAAGTAAATGACTATGCGCAATGGTTTATATACGGGTTGGGAATGGCTCAAAAATAATAATCTTTGAGTTTTAAGTATTTAATTGGTGTGCATATGACACTTATATTTTAAGAATGCAGAGAATATTCTAGTATTGATTTTCTACACACGATCTCGGAATATGCGCTATTTTTGAGTAAAGCTCTTGTCAAATCTTAATGCGTAAAATATTGGAGTCAAACGTCTGAGGGCCTATGAACCTCTCAGAGTAAACAATACTTTTTATGGTAAGTTTGGATTTTGACTCCAATTCCCCACCAAAATCATTAGGACTCTGGAAGTTTATTAGAGTATTTATAATCTTTAAATTAAGTTTATTATCTTCTTACAAGAAAATTATTAAATTTTAAATACAGCGTTATTTTTGAATTATTAATATAGTGGATTATAATAAATATCTATTTTACGTTTATAGAATAAAGTGGCAATTATAATAGAATTAACTACATGACTGAGATATTAAAAATAAATTAGATATGTACATTGGTACATTAGAATAATTATTCTACTTATTCATTCTACAAACTATATATTATTTTAAAAAATTTTAAGTTTAATAAAGAGATTAATGTATAATAATAGTTATTATTAATATGATGTTAGCTCAGATCGTAGGTTAGAGGTCGCCTGCGACGAGAAAAAGCGTTCGAGGAATACCCGAGTTAACTGCCCTTAACATCAGCCCACCCCAGTCGCGATACCCTGTGTGTTGCCACGCAAAAAAGGGATAGGCAATGCACAAAAGCATTCCGCTAATATTCCTCTACCTTTTGGCACGTCAAAGCGTAATACCTGCGAATGCTGCACTTAGTAGTAGTCTATGGTTTGCAGGAACTGTAAAGCAGTGAGGTTGTCGACTGGATTGTAAATTCTAAACATCAGGGCATGTAATGAGAGTGCTTGACATGACGAGGTCCACAATATCGATGAACCAAAGATAAATACTTTTATAATTGTATGCTTATGTTCGGCGCAAAGCTTTAAAAACCAATTTTGACCGCAACCTCATCATGAAAGTGACAAACACACTATTTTCATTAAACTCTCCTGGATGTAGCATAACAGGGAACACCCCTGGTGCCAGGCATGAGGGAGACCTGAGGGTGGAACAATGTTAGCATCGGCCTATGAACCACTCAGTGTAATTAATACTTTATAGGGTCAGTTTGGGTTTTGCCTTTCACCTTTTATAGTTGCAGTCGTGAGTGAAATGCTTAAACTTATTTAATTGTTTAATATGTATTGTTATGAAGTGTCTTAAAGAAAAAATAACATTGTTCATAGTACAAAAAATATATGCGAAATACAGTACAACAATATATATCTTGGATGCGAAACAAGTAGAAACCTTGTCACAATATATATAGATCAAAGTTATCCCTTAGTTTGTATGTTATACACATTGGTGAGCGCCTACATTGAGGACCTAAACTATTTCAAATGATTAAGATTGAAGAGAAAAGTACACGTAAGTGGGAATTGAGGCGGCGGGTGCGACACCACTTAAATCAATAGGGGTCAAAAAAATGTAAATTTGACTTTCGACACCTATATCATTAAAATCAGCTCAAAAACGGAGTTAAATAAAGTGTTACTGGAAGGGTTGAGAAAGTCTTCATAGAAAATGGTTTGGACCAGAATGGGTTATTATGAATGGTTCAGAGCAAATAAGGCCAGAAGGAGCCTGTGAGGTACAGGATGAACCTGGTTAGGTACGTGAAGAGTTGGTGTAGTACCATCCGGGTCTGGTGGGTTGACAAACAGCGAGAATTAATAAATATCTTAAATTCTACATTTCAAAGTTTACTGCCTATATGGATATCTATTATACACATGATATGAGGCTCTCTTGAAAGTGCTACTACTCAATACCTATATCATTGTATCGGGTTTAAAAAGTATAGTCAAGTAGAGGTTTCGAGGTGGTGGGTCACATCTAAAAAATTTGGAAGGGATATCCTTTATTAAAATACTATAACGTGAGCGATTTGTCGGGCGGGGTACTGATTCAGTCAGTTGGGATAATAGAAAATTCGGGTGGTGAAGGATTTTTTGAATAAATCTGATGATTTACATAGTAATTATCTAAATGGAACCAAATCGATTAAAAATCTATAGGACACAGGGTATCGATGCTCTATATATCCTCGAATGGTATCCACTAAATACGTTTTAAACAGAATTTTTAATAAATTTTTATAAAACGATATTTATTAAACAAATTTAATTATTTATTACAGCAATAGTTTTTGTCTACGATATATACTTACGCAACTGGCAGCGCTGAGAACGCATTTTTTAGCTCCCTCTGAATAGGCAAAGTCTAGGTTATGGATTTGACAATGTCTGTCTGTCTGTCTGTCTGACTGTCTGTCTGTCTGTCTGTCTGTCTGTTTCTGTTTCTGTTTCTGTTTCTGTTTCTGTTTCTGTTTCTGTGTCTGTGTCTGTCTGCCTGCCTACCTACTTGCCGGTCTGTCTGTCTATCTGTTTGTCCGTAAGTTAGTAATCTTATTATCATAAAGAGATTATGCGACTTCTTTAATTAATTAAGGGTGTTATACCAACTTGGCTTTAATATTTGTATATTTGTGACTTCTAAGCTTTAACATATCAAAAAGTGAGCTCTCTATGAATGTGTCATTCTTGTTTATTCTTGTTATAGTTGACAACACGTATGACAGTGAAAGCGCACACACAGTCGCATAATCATTTGCCAGTCTATCGCATAAATATATGTGGTCTACAAAATCTGATTACAACTGCATAATACCGAAACTGGTACTACAACTGTATTCGGTTATTTGATTCTACAACATCTAATCATATACTGTTAAAATATAAACTCAAAAACAACGCATAACATCCATGATTTAAAAAAAATAAAATAAAATTGAAATTAAATATTCGATATAAATAAAAATAAAAATTAAAAACTTAAATCGGTTGGATAACACAGCTATGGTTTGGCAACTCATTTCCTAACAGTACTATGATTTAAAACATTTGACGTCACAGTTTGGAAAACCCTCACAACTGTTTGAGGCTCCAGCTTGACAATGATCACGTAACTGCTGCACTTTCAATGTCACAACTATACCCCCCATAACTGCTGACATACAAGAGTTGTGCAAAGGAGAAATAGCGAAAAATAGTTCTTTTATGCATATTTGGCGTCAAAAGTCTGCAATAGTGTACCTGTCTTATATAAAAAGTCTTTCCTAAATTTGTTGTTGCAATATATACTATTATATTTTAATAAAGACTTTTTATATAAAAGACTAATAGTATTTTTCGCTATTTCTCTTTTGCACAACTTTTGTATGACTGCTGATGACAAGTTTGCATAATCCTATGTAAAACTGATCAATGTTCTAGTTTTCGTTTGTAGACGTTTCATTATTTTGGTACTATCTTGTATTTAAAATAGTTATCAATGTTAATGATTTTGTAATTATTATTGAATAAACGTTAATTTTAAATTTTAAAAATGATTGATAAAACATCGTTTTATTATTTAAATCTTATTTGGGTTTTAATTTTACATTTGGGTTTATATGTTAATTTGTAGCAATTTTTTTGTTGTGCCCACGAATAACCATTTAACCGAGAAGTTTTGAAAACGTGGGTTCCATGGCATCGTGCCAAACGCCATACCCTTTCGTATTGATATGCAACTGATCGGAACGATATGCGCTGGCGTTTACATTACCCAGCGATGTTCGGAAACGCGAACCCATATCAAGGAATGTAACGCCTTCTGTACTCGAAATGATTTTGTTGATGTTTTCCACTTTTTGATCAGTGCCTGATCCTTGTCGTGGAAGTATACCGAGTAAAAGGTAATTAGCGGATGGCATCTTTGCTTTCAAATTCTTTACAATCAGTTTGATCGCAGCCGCAACATCATCATCACTGCTCACTCCAATATTATTTGTGCCTTGAAATACATTGAAATAAACCAATAATTACATGCGTTTAAATGTTTTTGAAAATATAAGCGAATTCACTAAATTGGTTAACATTTTTAGCTCATTTTAAACAAAGTCTAGCCAATTCCCTTAATTGGCATGTCTGTACGTGTGTTTATGACAAGGTAGGAGGCTTTTCCCAAAATGATTTAGTCTAAAATTCTTTATCATAACCCGAAAGGAGAGTCTAATTTGGTGTATTGGAGTTTAAGTTAATTAATGAGATTATGACATCATTAAAATAATGGAATTAAAGTGGGCTTTTATAGAAGTATTATTTCTTGTTTTTATTTAATACCCCAGAAAAGCAATTTTAGCTATCACTCTCTTAGTTAACCTAACACTCACTTTCTAATTTTTTCTAATTGTAATTATGATTTTGTTAAAATTTAATAAGAAATAATAATGGTATTTACCGATCATGATGACCACTACACTAGGTGTTAAATCATCAAATTCGTTATGACTTATTCTGTATAATACATTATTTGTTCGGTCACCAGAAATACCATAATTATAAGCTCCACGCGGCTTATAGTATTGATTCCATACCGTGGATCCCCAGTCAGAATCATAAGTCAATACCCATCCTTCAGTTATCGAGTCTCCAACAAAAACTGCTTTAATATTCGCCTTTTGTGATTTTGTCTGAGTTACAAGAGCTTGATGTTTATTCGGCCAATCAGTAGCCCCATTACAACAAGTTCCAGCAGCCTCTGTTGAGGCACTTTGGCCTAAACATGAATTAACAATACATGAAATACTAAATAAAATATATAGGATTTTCATTCTAAACTATTAATTGCTTCTTTGATAACAAGTTTTGATTTATTGTTTAAAGAAGTTTATATTAATCTCGCTTTTATAGGGATCCCTAACCATGAAATTAAATTATTTTGTAATCCTAGTTTTGCAATGAATGATTAAGATTTGGTAAACAAAAATTATTGATAGTGGACACACTGCGTGTGTTCTCACAATTTTTATGCTTTATGTAATCGTCAGTTGTCCAAATTCCAATTCGTTTTATCAATAGTTAGGAAATTAACAATAGAAAATTTAGATACTAAGTTAATTTAAGAATGTGTTGTGCCATAACTTAATTTTTTTGATAACCTTTAATGTTATCCAATAATATAAATTAATTATAAATTATTCTTTATAATCATTATAAATTCTATTGTATATTTTAGTTGGGCATTTTTGCTTAAGCAACAATAATTAATTTATTAAACAATTAATTAAATCTGGAAAAATTTTGATTTGATATTTGATATTAATAATATAAAAAATACTTTTTCGTTTCTATCTCTATTGTCAGTGTACTGATAAAACTAGAAAATAAAATAATTTAAACTTGAAATCAAAATCAATGTTCCATTCTCTTTCTCTCTCATCTAAATTTACAAATGTTACCAAACAATGTCTAAAAGTTTTAACTATTAGAGAACATTGTTATATTGCGCGAGAAATAAGTGTGAAAAGTAACAATAAAACAATATACAAATTGTATAACGAACAAATGAAATATTATACGGATGAATGAAATTTATTTTAAATGAACAATAGGATTATGCTTATTAGTAGAGTGTCCCATTGGAATGATAAACCACATTCTCCTACAATACTTAAATATATTGCAAATATAATTGTGATCATAGACGAACGTGTGTGCAACAAATTGTAGGAGAATGTGGTTCATCACTGCAATGGGACACTCTACTAATAAGCATAATCCTATTGTCCATTTAAAATATTGTGATATGCAACATGAATTTAGTTTCAATTGTTTAAATTTTTTGTGGTTAATATTACAGGATAACGAACTTTTAAAAAATACCTTAAATTATTGTTGGGTGCCCTTGTTAGTTATATTGAACTAAAATTTTCTAGCTCATTTTGATTAGACAAAAGCGAGCATATGGATTTAATTACGTCTGTCTATCCAACGCTATGTCCTCACTGTCTAGACCACTTAACTTAGCAAGTTTTTAAACTAGTTAATTTTGACGTTTTACAAAACTGTAGACTAAATATTAATTAAAGTAGTCGTGTATATACTTATTACTAGGGCGTTGAAAATCGTTAGAAAAAAGGGTGCAAAATCGTTTATTAATCGTTTAATAAAAAGGCTTAAAATCGT
>JAQIXJ010000540.1:0-31554 GCA_034700185.1 Phthiracarus laevigatus
GTTTAAAGTTATATTTGTTTAAAGTTATATTTGTTTAAAGTTATATTTGTTTAAAGTTATATTTGTTTAAAGTTATATTTGTTTAAAGTTATAAATTTTAAATTAATAAACTAGATTATAAGTTTTGAGCACAAATCACATCGCATTTGTATTGAGGGTTGAATAATAATTGACAGTAAGTTAACCTAAACAGTTGTCTTAATTTGGAAACTAATTTTACAATTACCAGAAAATAATTCTCAAATAAGAAAATTTATTAAATCGACAATATCTCAACAACAACTCTATGAGAAATCTTGTGGTAAATGTGTCGAAATTATGCCGCTCGGAATCAGCAAATTGGGGTATATTAGAATTTATTGAGTCAAAGGAAGTCCGAATATGCATGTCTCGACCTGGGTTTTTTCCCGGTTCGGCCACAAAATCAAATTTTAAGAGTTTATCGGGGTTTTTGGATTAGCCCACAACCAAAACCCTATGTGTGGAGTATCATAAGATAGGTATTGATGAGATCTATCCAACCATACCATATATAACCCATTACGACTACACGTTTCCGAGAGTAAAAATAAAATGTAAAACATTCAAAAACAAGAACGACACATTAACATAGAGCTCACTTTATCATAGAGTAATGCAAACGCTTGAAAAAATATACTCGTTTTTAAACAAAGATAGCAAAATGTCAAATCTTTTACTAATATATAGATTTAGGTGAAATCTCTTTATTTACAGTAGACTGCGAACACCTGGACGGACGGACGAACGGACAGACAGACAGACATTCTCAAATCCTTAAGTTTGACTTCTCTTTGAGAAAGTGAGCTAAAAATACAATCAGTTAATATATGTCAGTAAACATGGAAATACTGGTCATACGATATTATAATCATTTTATAAAGGGAATTATTTTTCAATTTATCGTACCGACGAGTTAAAATCTCCACCGATCTCGAACTAGACTCAGAAAAACATGAAAGTGTTAAAGGCAAAGCAAGAGCGTAGTATACTATCTACAACACTACGTATACTTTGAACGAAGGAATGTCTCCGTGGAGAGGAGTGTACGGGCGGTGGTTGTACGCTATAAACGGGACAAGTTCATCACGCACCTGTTATTACCTTAATATCTATAGAAAAGGTAAATTATGAAATATTATCTCAATTTTTCAAATTTATTATAAACTCCAAATATTGCATAAATACATTATAAAATAGAAGTAATAGTATGTCGATATCTAGTTTACGGTTTTCAAACGACGTATTTTTCATAGGACTTATTCAAAATCTGCAATCATAATACCTATCTAATGATACCCCACAAATAGGGTTTTGGTTTTGGGCTGACCCAAAAACTCCGAAAAACTCTTAAATCGAAAATTCGATTTTGTGGCCGAACCGTGCAAAACCCCAGACCGATACATACATATTCGGAATCCCATTGACTCAGGGAATCCAAATATATCCCACTTTGCCGAATACGAGCGGCACCCAATTCGACACCCTTACCAATCAAGTTTTAACTCCACTCCAATCCCATTAAAAATTTTATTTTGATCCCAAACTGCAATTAACTCGATTATGAATAACATTAAGTTTTCTTGTGTAAAATTAAGTCACTCGAGTGCTATCATTTAATTTAGTTATAACTTTATTCTGTATTTCTCATTAATATTAATAAAGCTGATACTTTTATAAATTTATTTAAATTCATAATTAAAATAACAAATGCTGTAACGTTTATATTTTTTCTAAGTATTGTAAAATATTGAATTTTTTAAGAAGTTTAATGATTCGTGATAAATATTTTGTTTACATACACAGTGTCAGATGTTAGAACAGATTTGGGATGGGATTAGGCGAGCTTATCCTCATAACACATACGTTTATACGGTATGAGTATGACGTATACAGATATGCACATATGTACTGTACTGTACTGTACTGTATGTGTATTGCGTTATTTATGTTTGACATGTTTGCCATTTTATTTGTTTATTACGTTTTCATTAATACGAATACGAATACGAATACGAATGCTGTTATACTGTAAAAGTACAGTATGTGTTATGTTTTCATATGATTTCATCAAATAAATATTCGTTTAATTGCTAAATCAATTCATAATTCGGTTTTAATCAAATATAATAATTACAATTCATAATTAACATTATTATTGTTAACTATAATAAACGCTAATACCATATTGAATATTGAAAATTGTATACGTATACGTACATCGATTTCGATTTAATTAAATATATTATACTTCAGTATTGTTTTAATTATTATTATATTTATTATTAATTGCGATTATTATCGAAAATATCGGAATATTAATGCCACAAGATATGAGCCAATATTGTGCGTCAACGCAACCCCAACCGCAACCACAGCCACAACAACAGCATCAAGACGTCGACAAGTGTGTCGATGTATGCATACGTTATATACATATGTAGATATGATATGATATTATGATTATTAGATATTAGATATTTAATTACTATTATTTATTAACCATTGGATCATTTTTCATGTGTTGTTTATTTTGTTTGATTCTGTTACACAAAACATGGTTAAATGAAAACTTAAAGTGAAAATATATTTAATGATTTGGTAATGATTTAAATTTTAGTGTCCACTATGTATGGAAGCACTAGATTACGACGATTTAGGGTTTTTTCCGTGCAGTTGCGGATATCAAGTTTGCCGGTTTTGTTGGCATCGGCTTAAGAATGACGAAAGCGGGTTATGTCCAGCGTGTAGACAACAATATCCAGATTCGCCCATTCAATTCTCTTCGATTAGTATCGAAGACGTGGAAGAACTTAAAAAACGTAAAAAGAAGCAGAAAGAGAAACAAAAGCTTAGTAATGGTATAAATCAATGATTGGTATTATATATTAGTGTTTATTTAATTGAATTGGCTATTGTTGTTTGAATAGCTGTGAAATCACAAAATCTGTTAACAATACGTGTTGTGCAAAAGAATCTGTTGTTTGTGATTGGTTTACCGGCACGTCTTTCTCAAGAAGAACTTCGCAAGGAGTTTGCAAAATATGGTAAAATTTTAAAAATGGTAATTAACTCGTCTTCAGCATATGTTACGTATACGCGACCTGAAGACGCTGTGGCAGCAATCAAATCATTAAACGATGGTTCAGCGATTGGCAAGAATGGTGTTCGTACTGCCACTCCAACTCTTCGAGCGTCTTTAGGAACCACGAAATACTGCACACATTGGCTACGGTGTCAGTCGTGTCCGAAACAACCGGAATGTATGTATTTGCACGAAATGGCTGAACCAGAGGCATCGTTCACCAAAGAAGAGATGCAATTAGGAAAACATACCGAATACGAAAAGCGTCTCATACAACATTATTGGGATATTATCAATAAGGAACGAGAGAGGAAAAAGTTTGATAATAATAGTGATAATAAAGTAGTGGTGATTAATGGTAGTAAAAAATCTGGCAAAAATGGTAGTGTGGTGTGTACTAAACGAAAAAATATTGTCAATAATAGCGGTAAAACTCGTTCGCATTTTGTTGTTAATAGCAGTAATTGTGAAGAAGATAATATTAATTTGGTATGTATTAATTATTTTATAAAATGTTATTTATTTGGTCAATTGATTGTTTTATAATACGGAAACAGGTGACTAATGGTGATTGTTATGGCGATCATATAAAATCGACGCAACAATCTTCGTCTCAAAACTCGTCACAGTCATCATCACCTAAACTGAGGTCATGCTGGGGTTCGGTTGTTGTAAATGGAATCAATACCAATTCAAGTAATTCCGAATCGAATAGCAATTCGTTGAGTTCTACGCCTAACAACACACCTCAGACTGTTATCATGAACGGTGTGGTCGATTGTGAATCACAGTTTATTGCAAATATAGATGACAACGCTATGGACGCAAGTATTGGGTTATTACACGATAGTGGACATAATGGTGATACCAATCAACAAAACGAAGATGATATGAATGGTGATGATGACGGTCTTGACTTTGATCCAATAACAATATCAAGTCGTGGTCTTCAGGATTTGTTAAATGATTCGAGTTTGGATAAATGTGAAACAAGTGATACAAGTACTAACAACAGCTATAATAATAGGCTGTTTGCGCAACAACAGCAGCAGCAACAGCAACACGCATTTCAACAACAATATCATAGTAATAATAGTAAACAAGTTGTTAATAGTGTTGAGCATCTCCAACACCAACATCAACACCAAATACCGCAACATCAACAACACCAACACAATCAAATGCCTCAACAGCATTGGCAACAGCATCAGAACTCTTTACGTCAGTTATTACCGAATGTCAACATAACGTTTCAAACACATGCCACATCGCCTAATGGATCTAATACTGGTTTTGTGAATGGCTTCTCCAGCGCCACACACTCCCAACCGGTTATCGCCAATAACCATATTAGGCATGTGTTTTATACCAAACTTAAGTTATATTTAGTCATTAATGATTGTTTACATTAATAGACAGCAACACAATCAGCACACAATTGCGCATCAATTGCAGACAATTAGTGGCCAACTTATGGGTCATCCGGTGATCACATCGGCTCCCAATGTAAATATGAATGGTGTTAATAGCGGCGTATCTCAATACCAAAATTGGACACAACAATCACAACAACAGCAGCAGCAACAACAACAACAACAAATTTTTAGATTCCAACAGCAACAACACCATCACCACCAGATCCAGAGACAACAGCAACAATATGGTGCCAGCTTTTATATGGGAACTATTGGTTCTATGCCTGTACGACAACCACCGCCAGGATTTTAGACCATTCATTTACTGATTTAAATAGATTCGCCCGATATATAAAACGAAAAATTTCTTATTAAATGATTTTTATCAAAACAAATCTTGCGCTGTAATTAAATCTTTGCGTTATTTGCTTCTCTTTTTATCGTTACTGTTTTCAAAATTGATTTTATTTCTTCAGATGTTTTGAAGAAATAAATCTATAGATTTTTTCTGTTCCACGCACTATAATACATTGTAAACAAAAATAGCGGGAAATTAATTTTTAAATGCTATTAAGAATATAATTATAAAATTTTTCAGATTTGTTTTTAAAATATCTAATCAACTGATATAATGGATAAAATTATAAATATTTATGTATTTAAAATGTCAAGAATTTGTTTCTAAGATTTTTAAAATTAACTTGTAATTCTAAACCCGCCTAAATTTAGATTTTTTTACAGAAATAGCAAAAGATATGTACTATATAAAGATAAAAGTAATGTTAATAAAATCATTGATGGTTTTATGATGGAAGTTTATTAATTAGTTTCTCGCAATATAGGTAACACCGAATAGTTAACAAATCCCCTATTTCTTACTGATTTTTGTTTATTATTAATATTATTATTATTATTATTACTTTCTGTTAAATTTTATTATTTAGTTATAACTTATAAGGCATTTTTAATTGCGAATTTCACTCAAATCTAAAAGATCCTAAATAAACATTTAAACTACTAAAGTTGATATATAATATAATTAATATTTTTGTTTATTTTTCTTTTCTTTTCATTGCACTTTAAATTAATAATTATTATTATATTTTAAATAAATTCTTTAATTATATATAATAACACGATTTGCACTCAAATGTTTTCGTTAAATAATATTATTTATTAAATTAAAACTTCGCAGTAAATTTAAAGAATAAGTTAAAAGTAAAAAATCTAACAAAAGGACAAGTTTAGGAAAAAGAAGTTTGTATTAATATTTTTAGCTCACTTTGTGTAGACAAAGTCGTGCTTATGAATTTTATCATGTCTGTCTGTTTATTTGTCCGTACGTTCGTAGTTTTGTATTAATGGACTTTCACTTATTACTTATATTACTTTTGGAATTCCAATAAAGGTATTTGGTATTTTGCCGTATTGGCTTAAAAATTAATATATTTTTGAACATAAGTATGCATTAACCTATGAAAAGTGAGTTCTCTATGAATGTATAGATGTACAAAAGCGCGCCTTAAGACTGTAACCTCGGGACTTGAGGTTCATTAAGGTTCGAGTCAAATATTTTTAAGGTCCTGATTCAGTCCGACCAGATTCAGGTGCGAGCTCATATTAGTTGGGACTTTGGCCATTTATGAAAAATTAATATGCTTAAATGTAAGTTTTTAAATAAGTTTTAATATTAAATACATATAAATAAATTTTTCCATGAGCTTACCACATACTTCAATTAAAACGTATTAAACATAAAAGCATATAGTAATTAATACAGGAAATTCATTATTACATAAAAAAGATGAGATACTAATATCGTTAAGCGTTGTTTATTTATGATTTCTGGTTCAAGATCCAACCTTAAAGACCTGGGCCCGGTTCATAACCTTAAAAATCTCAAAGTTCAATTTTGAAAATGGTTTGTGAGTCTCAGGTTCAGGTTTGGGTTTTCGTTAGGACTCACTTGTTCATCTATAGTGTCCTAATTGTTTCCAATTAATTTTAAACTATACAGTTCTCGTAATGAGAAACTAAGAAAATAATCGAATTAACATGATAATTAAATTTTAAAAATATGGGAATTATATCCCTTTTTTGATTGTAAATAACCATGAATCATCAACTGTGTATTAGAATATTGCGCAAATTCTTGATGTCAATTTAAAATTTAAATTTATAAAAAATTGCGCACATAAATCACTAAACAAAATTAAAATAAAGTATAATATGTATAGTATAGTTTTGTAAGAATTGACAGCAACATTTAATTGAATACTAAAATTTGAGGGGCTACCAGCAGAAAAATAGTGAAACCTTGTTTTAATTCCAGTATAGAGCAATGTAAAAGTGGCAGCAATGTAATAGATAAAGCTATAGGAAAATACGTTTTGCGCAATTTTAAACGAGTTAAGAACACAGCCTTTAACTAATTCAGAGAAAAGAGAATTCAGTACTAAAAATGCCTCATACATTCTATCTCTGCTATTGTGCAATAATTTTAAAACTTGTTCATCAAGTTTTTTCCATTTTCTTTTGCACAAGGATTTAGTTAACGCAAATAAGCATATAATAATATTGTGGCTGACCATGTATTAGTTTTTAAGTGGCTTAATGGAACCAATTTTATCGATTTTTTCTTGGAATCAGGGAAATAAATATAACCTTTTGTATATAAAAAAATAATTTGACTAAATAGGTATTTTTATTGTAATATCAATTTGGATTCTCTTAAGGAAAAGAAAGGTGGAAGAAACTATCGAACAAAAATTAGTCAGTCATGTTAGAGTGCAAGAAATTGTTTTATATATTGTCTGCTTTTTCGGTGCTATATGTAATTAATACCACCAAACAAGAGGAAGAGAAGCGAATATTGGATAAAATTCTGGATAATAAAACTTATGATACAAGTATTAGACCATTGGGTGATAATTCTACGGACGATGACGATAAACCATGTATTGTGACCACAAACGTGTTTATTAAAAGTATCAGTGATATCGATGATCATAAAATGGAATACTCAATGCAAGTTACATTTAGACAAAATTGGAAAGACAATCGACTCGTTTATAACAGTATGTTGAATACTAATGAGGTACGAATTTCATTTTAAACATATTTACTTATATTAAAATATTAATTTTTAAACATTAGTTGAAAATAAGTAATTTTTTTAATGGATGCGTTCAATGTCTCGAAAAATATTTTTTAAACTTGGAATTCTATAATGTGAATGATGCAAATATTGATATAATTTTCAATTAAATCTGAACGATATAATAAATAACACTTAAGTTGAATTAATTATAACTGATTAAATTAAATAATCACAAAATATTTAAAAAGTAACTTTGAAAGAAATTGACGATCAACCAGCGTATAAGAATTATGATTTTGTTGTTAATTACTAATCATTTTGATTATATTTTGTTGTTTTATTTTAAGATATTACACACAGTTTGCATGCAAAAAGTAATTTATTAATGAATTCTCAAAGATTGTCTTATTTTTTTCATTACATCAAGCGTTGATTAATGACTAAAATGCCGTATGTAAATAATAACCCGTAAGTAAGAACTACCATTAAAAAGTAATATGAACATTATTAGCTCCCATTTTATAGAAAAATAATGCTAATAAAAACAACTACATTACCATTTTATTGACTTTTACAATTTATTATTATCTAAAAAAATACAATGGGCAGATTTCAAGATCATAAGTTAAGACACCATTTTCTTATAACTAATTGGGATAAAATATAGATTTTTTAAAACATAATTAAATACCAATTTTAAAAGGGATTTAACGTTTAATGTTAAATTTTTCTAAAGTACCTAATAACAGTTTAGATGTGTTATTAGTAGGTGCGGACTTTTCTGTTTAAAAATTCAATAATTCGATCGGTTGACATTTTTAAATAAAGAAAAGAATTATACTTTTTTCAAAATAAATTTCAGTGTTTTCAGTGTAAACTTGAGTCTGTTTCTCTTATAAAATTTACCGTATATATATGAAAAATGAATGCTGATCGTGGGGTCCGGACATGAGCGCCGAGCGTAGATTACAAATATTTTGTAAGATTTTTAGATAATTTTATTAAAATTTGATATTACAACATAGATAATTAGTATCGCAAAATTAGGTAAATACACATATTCCAAAATTTATAGAAATGTTTTTACATTTCTGAAAATTTATTCCTTTAAAGAATTCATGAAAATAAGTTTAGTTTAATTTAAATTACATTTTTTATTAAAATTTTCACATATTTCAATGCTTGTTTGACGCTCAGCGCTCTAGATTGTTATGAAAGAGTGCGTCGGGCGTACTTCTTTTACCGAGGGTAAAGGCAAGAGTTGATCTTTGTTTTTTTGCCGAGCGCCAGCATGAGCGACGATCTTGTGCATCACTGGTTAGTACCGAAATATATCATTATAACGTAAAGTTTTGAATTCTTAGTTTTTTCTCTAATGCATTCTTTGATAACCATAATTTTTATTTACCAATCGGAAATTTATATATTAACCAGTCACTCATAATTCGGAAATCAGATTTATAATTCTGATTAAAACTTTCAGAATATGAAATATATGAATTGATTAACTAATTACAAATAATATTAAACGAAATATAAACGTTTATACATACTTAACAACAGACCTTTAAATTCTGTAGTTTTAAGTTCATGACATGTATTATTACGATGATGTATGTTACGAGTAACACTTGACAGAAACGTCCGGCACTTATAAAGCAAATACAAGCAAAACTGCCAGAATTACATTCAAATAAGCATAAAAATTTCTAAAATTTATATTTTATACTGGTTGTTAATTTCAAAGTTCAAATAAATTAAATATATATAATATTAAACTAATTTAAATTATAGAAAACTCAGAAATAATGGACTAACCGGTTATTTACCATTTTTCTGGAACATTTCGAAAAATATTAATGATGAGAGAAAGCTCAAGTTCAGACAAGCTAGCTCAAGCTCAATATAAAGCTCAAATAAAAGATGTTATGTAATACCAAAGCTCAAAGCTCGCCATTTTTTGAGCTTAGGTTTGTAAGCTCAAGTTCAAGTTTTATCCAACCAGCTTCTTGAGCTTGTATTATTAATTAATAAAGACAAACAATACCATAAAATGTTTCAAATTTCGTATTAGTATCACATACATGAATTATATATTTTTGCTTTTGAAAAAACTTTAAAACCTATAAAAAACTTAAGCTTAATTACAATTTTTTGAGTTAAAGTAAGTTGGATTTCACTATAAGATGGTGATTTTTTAAAAAAAAAATTGCAACCTTTAAGCTCACAGCCAAGCTCAAGTCCATTCACAAATAAGTAAGCTCCAGCTTAAAAGTACATTTCATTTTTGAAGCTCAGCTCAATTTTTTCCAGTATTGAGCTTAAGCTCAGCATGTTCAAGCTCAGGCTCTTGAAAAATGAGCTTTCTCTCATCATTAAAAAATATGCTTAAATGCAAAAAGTGCTGTACTATATTTTTTGACTTTTATATGTAGATGGGAATAAATCGGAAATTTATTTTTGTAAAACATTTGTTCCTAAGAATAAAAATACTGGCTCTAAATAATATAAGTTTATTACTCTAAATTTTTGAAAATATTAGAAAGTAAATCTAAAATCAGGATTTTCTGCTGATAAAATTTTAATATTTTAAGTTTACAAGTTTAAAGAAGACAAAATAAATTATTTTAGGTTTTTGATAATAATAACTTTTTTATCTGACTTTGCAAATTTGTCAGATATATGGATTTGACTATGTCCGTCTGTTTGTCTGTCCGCCTGTCTGTCTGTGCACACTCTTACGTTAATTAAGGGATTTTGATCTTTACTTTAATAAAGAGATTTCATAAATTTCTTACTTTAATAAAGGGATTTTTACCTATTTCTTAGGCTAATTAAGGGCTTTTCATCTTTACTCTAATTAAGGGATTTCATAGATTCTTAGGCTAGAAAGGGATTTCATGGTTAAAAATGACAAAAAATAATGTCAAAAATACAAAAGTATGCTCAAAAGTGGCTTTTCAGGAGTGAAAAATGGCCGAAATTGTCTTAAAATATGCAAGAATCTGATTAAAATAGTCAAAATTTAGGTTAAAAATGACATATGCCGGTTTTTACCATAAAATATTGATTTTCCTACTCAAAATGGCAAAAAATTATCGAAAAATTAGCCAATATGGGCAACATTGGGCTAAAATGACAAAATTCGATTAATAACAAAAGTGGCATATGCCGGTTTTTGCTGTAAAAATATTGACTTACAGACTTAGAATGATAAAAAATTTCCAAAATACTGGCTGAAATGACAAAACTAGGCTAAAATAACAACAATTTGATCAATTACTTAATGGCATATGTCGCTATTTGAAGTAAAAATATGGAGTTTTAATTTTAAAAAGGTCGCAAAATCTAGTCAAAATAGGGAAAATTCGGCAAAAATGTCAAAACTTAAAGTGGCATATGCCACTAATAAGAGATAATAAAGTGATTTGTTTTTCATTTCATCTGCTTTTAACATAATGTTTATCTTATAACATAAATTATAAAATAATGGGAGCGAGCGACCATAAACTTACTAAAATTTAAATAGCAAAGTCATATATTATGACCGTATCGATCTTGTTTTGATTTCCATTCGAAAATTTCTAACGAGTTTTTCAAAAAAGATTTTCAAAATGTTATTTATAACTAACGATTAAGCTTGAAATTTTTCTCCAAATCATTTATTTTAATATTTGGAAATTTTTTAAAATTTATTATAAATGATACAAAATGAATTTTTGTTTATGTTTACTGTATTAAAAATTGTATAAATTTCCCATTAGATAAGAAGATAATATAATAATTCTATGAATGAATAATTTAATCGTTAATTTGTTAAGCATGTGCTAATCATATAATTATCATTTCAAATTCGATGAATTTCCTTGAAAATAGTTGATAAAAATCCTTGAAAACCATGGAATTCGATTACGTAAAAGCTTTTTATTGATAAAATAAAATAACCTTTTTTAATAGAAAGTTACTTAAAATGTATGAAATAAGCATAAATAATTTGAAATGTATAATATATTAAAAATTTATATCTCAATTGTTTTTAGAAATACATAAATAATGGGGGTCTTATCAAATACATTTGCTGTGAAAAGAATTTTAATTTCATTTTTAGCAAAAGTCCAAATTCTATACATTTTTAGCTAACTTTGAAAAAGTCAGCTTTTGGAATCTACATGTCCACTCGGCTGTCAGTTGAGGAACATGAGGACATAGCGTTATAATATTAACAATACAGAAATTAAGTTATATATGCGATTACGCGCAAATTTAGTTTAAAACAAACAAATACTATTTTGCTATAACAATGCGTCCAGGTTCGTTTGGTGCACACCCAATGAAACAATTAAAACTAAAAATATTTTTGATTAAAAACGAAAATAACAAAAAGTTTACAACAATAAAATCATAATCATTAAGGTATAGAAAATGCGACTAAACTTTTATTCACATAATATGGTTTAGTTTTTTCAAATTAACATTAGAAGCAATGTGGTATCATTATAAAAATTTATTATTGTTTTATATATTTATTTAGAATTAGAAAGAATGTAAAACAAAAATACTGTATAATCGGAAAATATTTTCAAAATTGAAAGATGAATAATTCATAAAGGTATAAAGTTTTCCTTCGTTGTTAAAGTGCAAAGATTCTACATGTCTGGTCGCGAGTGAAAGTCGCGATCCTGAAGTGAAATTTTTGAGATAATATTAGTGAAATATTAAGTAGACATTGATTAATAATTATAAAGAAGTTAAAAGTTTAATATTACAGTTTTATGCAGTTTGAATAAAAATTTTCTGGCTTTCATATTTTGAAAAGAAAAGCACAGCCCGATACAATTTTTTGTATAAGGCCTAAGCCCGATAAATCCCAGTAGAAAGCGTCGGGTGCCCGAGGAAGCCGGGAAAATTGGGGGTCCGTTACATAGTCCAATACTAATAATTTAAATTTAGAATTAATTTGGAAGCATTAACCTTAAGTTGTTTTATTTATTTATCATTTATTTGTTTATTTATGTATTTAATACATAGTGTACCATATGGGAGGGCTGGAGGGGTTTACCCCCCTCCCCAGGAATTCTCAAAAAGTTGACCCCCTTACCTTACAAATGAAAAATGACAACTCTATGGGTGAAAAATCTTTGTCCGATTGGCAGAAAAATTGTCGCTTAAATCCGATTAGTTTGACCCCCCTCTAAAATTTTGAAAAGTCGGAAAGTAACCTCCCCCAGACCGACACACTCTGGGACACTCTGATTTAATAGATTGTAGTTTACAAATAAAAGCTCGTCTCTAATCTAACCCATTAATACAATAATTTTCAAATAATTTCTTAAAAGATATTACATGCAGGATAACCCAGGGGTCTATGGGGTAACACCTACACAATATATTGGAAATTGAGACAAAAAAAATAGCAAACATTTTAGTAAAATGTGCAAATAGTATCTATCAATATCGATTATTTTTTGTTTTCTTATTTAATAGTCCAAAATTTTAATAAAATGTTGAAAAATAGGTTTGTTTTAATAGGGGTGAGTTTTAGATTCATTACAAAAAAGGTAAAAATTAATCCGAAGTCCAAAAAATTGAGTCTTATATCCGATTTATTAGATACTCTCGGTTATTCCCGCTCTTCCGATTTTAAAATTTCAGACCATCAGAGTTGGATACTATGAACAATATGTAATATGTAATAAATGTTTGGATCAATGATTTAATATTGGATAATCAAAAACTTTTGAACTTAATTTGGTGCTTAGAGAGAAATGAATTTCTAACGTCTAATCTAACAAATATAATAAATTTATAAATTCAAGTTAAACGTTTTTATACAGAGTTTTATACAAACCCAAAAACTTTTAAGTTTTTGTAGCTTTCAGTGAACTCTATCACTTTCATCAGCAAAATTGAACTAATTTTTCTATGGATTGGCAATATATATAAAATATTTTATAACGCTTTTAGGGTTTAGGTATCAGTTAATATGCAATTAAAAAGTTATATATCTATTAAAAATGTTTGTGTATATGATATTATATTCGCTTACTTCCATAAACGATTAAATTGTTTACATAAAGTTATATTAATTTGATTCTTGTTTTTTAATGCACAAAATAGTTCATAACTATAGCAAGCGTTATAAAATATTTTATATACTCCGTATTTTTTGAACTAATTTTGCTGATGAAAGTGATAGTGTTCACTGAAAGCTACAAAAACTTAAAAGTTTTTGGTTTTTTATAAAACTCTGCCTAAAAACGTTTTACTTGAATTTATAAAATAAATATAAGACAGAAAAGAATGTATATATTTATTAATAAATTTATTTAAACTTTATAGTATAAAAAAATTAATATGAATTTTAATTAATATAGAGTAAGACAAAAATCAAAATAAAATACGTTTCGTTGAGAGACATCAGCAAAATATGGACACCGGATCTATTTTTCTCGAATGAAAAAGAATCACATTTTCATGAAATAATGACACCAAACAACTTGGTTCGAATATTTCCAGATGGAAGTGTTGCTCACTCAACAAGAATATCGTTAACTCTAGCGTGTCCGATGAACCTTAAATACTTTCCATTTGATAAGCAAGTTTGTAACATACGAATGGCCAGCTATAGCTATAGTACGGATGATCTCATATTCAAATGGGTGGAAAAGGGTCCAATTCAATTGGTCAAAGACCTCTATCTGCCACGATTTAATCTTAGCCGTTACAATACATCCGATTTTTCTATTACTACGAAAACTGGAAAATATAGCGGTTTACAATTAACACTTGACTTCAAACGGGAATATGGTTATTATATAATTCAATTTTATGTTCCATGCGCTCTATTGGTAATCATTTCGTGGTTGTCATTTTGGTTGGACGAGATTCCAACAGATGCTCGCCTATCACTAGTGGTCACTAATTTAATAACACTGGCATTACTTATAGTAGCGATAAATTCAACTTTACCAACAGTCAGTTATATTAAAGCAATCGATGTCTATACAGGAATTTGTCTTCTTTTTGTAATCGCTACTGTGTTTCAGTACACGATAGCAACTTTAGCAGCTTTCGAAGAAGAGCGTAATCGTCAACAACAACAAAATGAACCAGAATCACTTGCACCGCCAGCTCTTCAACCTATCGAATCTGAAACAAAGAATCCAATTCCAGATGATAATGGTTCAATGACAATACGATTTCGCGGCAAAGTGGAAACCGATAAAAAATTAAGTGATCTTAAGATGAGAGGCGCGTGGATTAAATTTCGCAAATGGAGGCATAGATTTCTTCCAGGAGATATGCCGCGTTCTAAACGTATCGATAACGCATCCAAGTTTTTATTTCCCTTTTTATTTACTATATTCGTAGTACTCTATTGGGTTTTCTTGCCAAATGAAGACTAAAAATTGTGTATTCAATTGGCTCGTGAGATCATTTTAATGCCAGCCAAGAAAACAAAGAGTTTTCACTGGTAGTACATATTTATGCTCGAGCATACGCTTACAATATTTAATATATTAAATATGGCCAAAATATACGCTCAATTATTAATCATTAGCATCCTATTACGTTTGAAACTATTTTTAATATAAACTATATAATTAAAACTATTTTTTGTTTAGTGTTTGTGTTTTATTACTTAAAATTGTTTTTTAACTAAGTTTAGGTATTTAAGGGTTGAACCAATAAAATGATACTTACAATTAAAATTGTATTTAAAAAATTTTAGCTTGAGATCTGTGGATAATGTTCTTAAGTAATTGAAATAAATTATTTTCTTTAATTAAGTATAATTACAAAAATTTTATAAACTGGAACACAAAGGTTTTACTTGACATTCCGTTTTATTATTATAGAAAAGTTATTTTTGTTATAAGTATAATTGTGTTTAATTTGATTTAAATAAAGTCTTTCGATTCATTTTGAGTTTACCTGTTTATTTTATAAAACTTGTGTTTAAACTGTTTGTTTTGAGTTGTTTTGTTTTAATTTTTTGTTGGAAATGGTATAATAATCATCTAGACTTCTGGAGTACAGCTCAATTGACGAAATCAGTAAAATAATTATAAGAAAAATTCTAACTTATTTATAAAAGTAAATAGAATTACTACAAATAATTATTTTATGTTTAAAAAATAGATTAAGTATTACAAGTATTTACATTTTAAATTTTTATATTATTCTTCATTGGATAAACTTTTTCCAAAATTTCCAAGGCACCATCAGAATCAAATCCAACAGTTTGAATAAAAACTGTCTCTCTCAGAGTCAGTCCTATATTTCTGATGCCCGTGTAATACTAGTCATTATTAGTTATCTAAACCTTATTGGTAATCTGTAAAATTATAAAAAATCTGCTGTGTTAACCGGTAATATTGAATTTAATTTCTAAAATTTCCTGTTTAATGCTAAATTATCAAAAATATTATAAGCAATTTTAACTTTTCATAAATTTAGCTTCGGCCGTATTTATTTTTCTCTATCGGTGATTAAGGGTATTATATGTAATATAATAGGTACATAATTTTTCATGTCGGTGGTCATTAATGGCAGCTATCGGTATTATATCCAGTAAAGAAGCTCTTTATAGCGCCATCATTATACACAACTATTTTTTGAGTCTCAAGAAATAATAATTTTCTTTTTTCATAAAATAAAAAGGAGAAATCCTTGAGACAGAGGGAGAGAAAAAGAAAAAAAATAGTTATCATGCTTTTTTTAAGTTGAAGTGTTTTATTAACTTGTTTTTTAGAAGTTTGAATGTCTAAATTTTTAAACAGTATTTTCAAATTACAATAATGTGAATTTCCACATACATCTACATTTAATGTAGTTTTATAATGTTACGCAACGATTAAACTAATTTTAACTCATCTTGTATCATACCTTTATCAATTCGATGTGAATTAAATTTATCAAATTATTGAGATAAGTTTAGCAAAGTTTAGTTATTACAAAATTACTAATTAGCATTTATGCAAAATTCAAGGCTAACATGTTAAGAATGTTTAACTACTCTGTACAACCATTATCAATCAATTTCTTACGGAATACATTCCATTTTTGTTTTTATTATTTTTATATTTTTCAAATTACAGTAATTTATTAAGTTATTTTTCTTATTTTCATTTTTATTCTCAAGTAATTTATTCTGTGATTTATTATTTATGCAAAAATGTTTTTACGAAATTTTAAAATCTGAAATAAGTTCTTTACTTAATAAATGTTATATACTTTTTCATATGCTGTAACTAAAAAAAAAGATTTACTATGATTGTTGAACATTGTTTGTCTGAAATTCAAAAATAAAATTTTTAAACAATTTAATTGTTTCCATAAATTTTAATTATAAAAACAATAGGTATAATCATCAATGAACAACTAATACACAATTAGGTATGTTTGTAAATTTTTAAAAGTGTTTAAAATAAATTGTCTTTTGTCTAAATAGCAACCTCCAATAAAGTTAATGATAGTCCTCTAACTTAACGAGTAAAGCTTTAATTATTTTTATACCTACTTTGAGGTCTGGTGACAGAAAAACTAAAAATTCTTGCCTTGAGGTATTTAAATGATGCGTTTTGATATATATGTGAGAGTGTAACTGATAACCAATTTAACAAAATATCTATTTATTCTCTTAGTCTTTGCAGATATCAAGGATCAAAATTTTTCTTGTGTTGGAATCCTTCCAACACGCAATATTCGTTTTTATTACAAGGCGAAATAAAGTTACTTGCGTTAAAATAATAATTACGTAGAACTTTCAAATTTTAATATTTGAAAAACAAACTTTTTAAAGTATTCTTGAGTTTTTTAATAAACCGATAGGTTATAATTAATAGAGAAATTGTGGGTTTTGCAAAATTTGTACAAATTTACAGTAAAAAATTTGATTTTCAACTTTGAATATTATAAAAATAATCTTAATTTTTGTTTTGCAATGACTATTTGAGAATTGCTAAAGTCTGTTTAAATATTTATAGAAAATTTAGCATTTTTCAGAGATGTCCTTTTTATTGATTCAAAAAACATCTATAATTTAATAAATTGTGGAAATAACTTACAAATATATTAGAGATGTTGAAAATATTTATTTTAATAATTGCAACAATAAGTGTGACAAACGCTAATAAGCAACAAGAAGAGAAAAGATTATTGGATAAAATTCTTGATTCAAAAACTTACGATACTAGTATTAGACCGTTAGGAGAAAATTCAACAGATGATTATGATGGACCGTGTATTGTAACCACAAATGTGTTTATTAAGAGTATAGGTGACATCGACGATCACAAAATGGAATATTCATTGCAAGTAACATTCAGACAGAATTGGAAAGACGATCGTCTCGCCTATACTCAACTACTTAATAGTTCTGATGTATGTAACAATTTTTATTTTAATTTAATTTTAATATCTTCTATGCATTTTTAATTTAGTTTAATTAGTTCAATAAATTATTAAACATTTTATCTCTATATTTAGTATTTTTCACTGGTCTTTTACATTAAGCTTATATATATATGTATATATATAAAATATATATATATGTATTCATCGATAACCTGAGCTTTACTAATTTGTAGTATTTTAATCAAATCACAGAATATAAAAACTATTTTTTAATATATAAATATGCTTACGTTTAAATATACATACAGTACAGTATTGCTTAATGAATTTATTATATTCAGTTTTACTATCTTTATAATTAAACCAAAGCCAAAAGTGATTAGAATTTTGATTAATTGAGTATATAAATAAAATATATTAAAATAAAATATAATATTAGCGTTTAATTTCAACTTTAATTTGATTAATTAATTAGAAAATAAACTTTATATTTAGTCGAAAAGCAAGTCAAAAATAAAGTATCTATCTTTGCGTGATATCAGCAAAATTTGGACACCGGATCTATTTTTCTCGAACGAAAAAGAGTCCCACTTTCACGAAACAATGACACCAAATAATTTGGTGCGCATATACCCTGATGGTGGTATTTCATACTCGACCAGAATTTCGCTCACACTTTCGTGTCCAATGAATCTAAAATTTTTCCCGTTTGACGTGCAGACGTGTAACATACGAATGGCTAGTTATAGTTACAGCACCGATGACATCAATTTCAAGTGGATGGATGTGAAACCAGTACAAGTGGTCAAAGATTTATATTTACCTCGATTCGAGCTGAGCAAACATACAACCTCTATATTCGTTATCGCAACTAAGACTGGCAAATACAGCGGTCTTGAGCTCACTTTACGCTTTAAGAGAGAATATGGTTCATACATCGTTCAATTTTACGTTCCATGCGCTCTATTAGTGATCATATCGTGGCTATCGTTTTGGTTAAGCGATATTCCAACTGACGCTCGTTTATCACTTGTTGTCACAAATTTAATTACTTTGGCATTACTTATAGTGGCAATCAATGCGATGCTACCCACTGTCAGTTACGTTAAAGCTATCGATGTCTATACAGGCATATGTCTCATGTTCGTAATCGCCACTGTTTTCGAATATACAATCGCTACTTTGGCTGCGTTTGAAGAGGAGAGACGACAAGCGAACGATCAACTTGATTCTGGTTCAAACAATAGTATGCCAACCATTCAGCATAAAGAAAAAGCTGGCAAAAAACTTAAAAATTGTAGTAAATTTTTCAATTTTATATTGAATCGTTGGAGTGGTTATATGCAGAAGAAGAATACTAGAAAGTCTCAGCGAATCGACGATGCATCAAAAATAGTATTTCCAACACTTTTCTTTATTTTTGTTATTACTTACTGCGTTGGCATTTATGTTTACATACCAGTAGATGATAATAAGTGAGATAAATGATAAACAAAACATATATTAATGCATTTTTAAGTCGATTTTTATGGACTGTGTTTGGGATGGCATTTGAGCCCATATTTCAAGACTAATATTAATTCTAATAAACAAAGTTAGATTAATTTGTTATTTGCTAACTTTAGGTCTACTTGACCCTAAAAAACAGCTTCATTTTAGCAGATATACATAACTAGTGTTGATATTTGGACTCAAAAGATTCGATTATTTTAACTTTGGTTAATTACTCGAGAGTTTGCCATCCCTATCAAATTTATTACATATTTTTAGTGCCATTGACTTACATTTTTTAATTGGAATGTTGATAATTTTGCTTATTGAATATGTCATTATTTGCTTGTTATTGTAATTTGAACCAATTATAATTTGGTGTATGAAAATCATTTTATACTTAATAATTTTATTAGTTTAAAAGAATATTTTTAGATTATAAAATTTTAGCAACGATTTTTCAATAAGATAATACCAGTTTACCAATAATTAAAACTAACAATTAATAAACTCATAAAATTTACTTAATTATTATAAAAACAAGAACGACACATAGAGAGCTCACTTTCTTAGACAGTTTGATGTTAGTTAACATTTATTTAAAAATTATTTTAATAAATATTTAGCCAACAGTTTTCTAAAATTTCAAAATTAACTATTATAAAATACGTCCTAAATTCAATGGCAAACACTAGGGCGGACGGAAAGTGTCAAAAGCTTAAGCCCTACTTTTTTTTATAAAAGTGAGCTAATATTACGATAATCGCAGAATTTAATTAAAGTGAAAATAGCAGAGGTAAGATAGCACTAGAAAAATAAACAAAGATATATTGTTAAACTGAGATTAAGGATCAAAATTTATCATAAGATCTTAACAAATACTTTGTATCGAACGCCAGATCATCAAAAATTAACCTTAAATTCAAAAAATTAGAGCCTATATAACTCTTACCGTTGTAAAATAAAGTAGATGAGAAGGTGTGAGTGATGAGTGAGTGAGTTAGTGAGTGAGAGAGAGAGAGAGAGAGAGAGAGAGAGAGCAGCACTATGCCTGAAAAATGTTTCCATGATGATATTTTAGGTGCACGCCCTTATATGAAGTATGCGCTCGAGTACTACTTCGCACTTATAATCGATTATTGAATTTTGAGAATAGAGTACTAGGTATTGGGCGCCCGATTTGTTGAGGCCCCTTACTCTTTTGATGGCCAAAGTCGGCCTTATGTTTTTCAGGATTCGGTGTCTAATACAGAATAAGCTTTAAAAATTTACACTGGAGTAATCTGAAGTTATTCAAAAATAGATCAGAGATAAGATTTTCGGTAAATTATCAAATTATATCATAACCGAAAAACGATAAAATTTGTTGTAGCAATAAAATATTCAAAATAAGTTTTTTTTCTACCAAAAATATTTTAATAAAAATATGAAACGAAAGAATTAGTAAATTTTTCAAAAACTATTTTTCATTAAATAATGTTTAACATTTTAAGTTCATATGTAAATTTAGGTGAAAAAATAACAAAATCATTGTAATCTTTAAAAAATAAAATTAATTAAAATTTATAGAGTTTTCTGTTTATATGGAAACAATTAAATGATGAAATTACTGAAAAATTTATTATTGTAAGGAATAATATTTTTAAAATAATATAATTAGTGTTTAGAAAAATTTTTAAAACTGGAAAAAAATATATTTTTATAACTCAATAGCCTCCAAACTTGATAAGTTGTTATTCTCAAATATCACATCTTTCGGATGATTATTACTAAAGAAGCAAACAAGTAAAACATTGTCTAGAAATCAATGATACTATCCTTCCGTTATCTCAGACTTGGATAGTAACGTTAGTATGTTGTTTTATTATGCCAATTTATATATTAACTATTTATATTCACTTAATCTAAAATAAACTATGGTAATTCTTATTGTAAAGTGAGTGATTCCAAATTATAAGGGTTAAACAATTTTTAATGCAAATAATGGCAACGATGGCCACCTTATCAATTAAAAATGGGCTTGTTTTTTATAAATTTTATTATAATTTGTTCAAAAAATAGTTCAAAATTTTTCAATTATTAAAATTAGTTTATTACCAGTAATTTTTTACTACAAAAAGATTGATGCGATAACTAATTATTATTTTAATTTTTCAAGTTTTATATAATTTTTCAATTTATTTTTTCTTTGAACTTGTAGTAAATACAATTTTTAATTGTGAAAATAAAAAACTATAAACATGAACGACAGATTCATAGAGAGCTCACTTTTTCATAGGTTAAGGTTTACTTATGTAAAAAACTTAATAGTTAAATCAAGTGGAATATGTCAATTAATATAAGACTGCGAACATACAGACGGACAGACAGACGGACAGACGGACATGGTCAAATGCATAAGCTCTCCTTTTTCTAATAAAGTGAGATAAAAAGTCTCTTATCAAAAAACCGATTGTCCGATTGTTCAGTCAAAACTTTACAGCTGGTAACAGTAATAATATCAAAATATTAATAAATAATAAACTTGAACTCAGATTTTAAATTTTAATTATTATTGTTTTTAATTTATTTTACAATTTTTTATTTCTAACACTTGAAAGTCATTTGAAATAACATTAAATATAATTTTGTGAAATAAAATTTATGTAACAAATATTTTTATTCGGTATGGTGTAAATATTAATTTTATTATAGTTTGAAGTGTGTGTCTGGAGGAAGGGAGTGAGCGAGTGGGTGAGTGAGTGAGTGAGTGAGCGAGTGAGAAGAAGAGAGTGAGAGAGAGTACAATTTTTAATGCATTAATTAGAAAAGTTAATTAGAAAAAACTTTATCCAATAAATAACAACAAAAACAACAAATAAGAGTGGAAAGAAAACTTTGCAGAAATTGTCAATGCGTTGAGGACGAGACATATTATCAGCAAACAATCTGAATCTTAATTTATTAAATTTTGAACAAAACATTTTGTTTTGAGATTTTTCATTTGTTTTGGCCTCTTGATCAGAATTAAAATGACCACGAAATCTTATAGCTATTAAATCGTCATTATTATTGAATTGATTGATTTTCCTGGAGTTTGGAGTTGATGTTCGTCTATCAGTGTTTTGTTTACTGATACGTTTGTACTCTAAATCAACCAGAGTAACAATAGTGAACTGAAAGATAGAGGCAATTACGAAGAGTAAGCAAACACCTGTATAGACGTCAATCGCTTTTATATAACTGACAGCAGGTAATGTTGTATTGATTGCCACTACCAATAAAGAGAGCGTTATTAAATCTGTGAATACTAGTGATAAACGCGCTTCACTCGAAAGCTCGGATAACCAAAATGACAACCACGAGATTATAACTAATAATGTACAGGGCAAGTAAAACTGTATTATATAATAACCATATTCGCGATTAAATGTTATGGTTAGACAAACACCGCTATAACGACCGGTAGCAGTTCTGATGGTGAATTGCGATGTTTCAAAATTGGTTACATTGAATCGCGGAAGATATATGTTTGCTGCCACTTGAATCGCATTGTTCTGCTTCCATAACAATACAAGATCATCCGTCATATAGCTATAACTTGCCATTTTGATGCTACATTTTTGTGTATCGAATGGAAATGACTGTAATCTCATAGAACACGAAACAGTGAGCGAAATTCTGCACGAATAATGAACTTTGCCATCTGGATATATTCGGATTAAATTATTAGCTTTCATTATATCGTGTATACGCGCTTCGATTTCTTCGTTAAAAAATAGGTCTGGCGTCCAAATTTTATTAGTGTCTCGTAACGAAATATATCGAATTGGAATCAGTGTTTTGCTCTATTAATTAGACAAACATTCGAATTTATTCTAATCTACCCAATTTTTTAAGAAAAATATAATCAGTTGTTTGATAGTATTAAATTTAAATCTTTCATTTTGAGTTTTAATTCTAAATGAATATCCACTCGGTAATATTAACAAGGAAACAATAAAAATAAAAGAGTTTATAAAAAAGTAGAATAAGAAATATGATAAGAAACTTCAAAACTTTTAACAAATAAATTCACAAAAACCTCCGTTTTTAGCAGAATTTTTTGCCATTGTAATAGGCCTATAAAAATCTATAATTTTTGTTATAAAAATCCAATTATAATGATAAGAAACAAAAATCTTTTTATAAAAATTGAAAGTGAACAGACGGGCAGACTAACGGACTGAATGACATGGTCAAACCCACATAAGCTCAACTTTTTAGTAAAAAAGTGATCTAATAATAAAGTTTTAAATAAGGTGTCTTACTTACTTCGTTAGTATTCAATAAATGGTGGAAAACAAGTCTATTATCCGTCCAGTATTGTCTTAGTGTGATTTGCATTGAAAACTTCATTTTATGGTCATCAAAATCGCTGACACTCTTAACAAATACGTCTGTATCTACAATACATGGTCCATCATACTTATCTGTGGAATTATTTCCCAGTGGTCTAATACTTGAATCATAAAATGTGTCAACAATTATATCTAAGATTCTCTTTTCTTCCTTTTGTTTGCTACACTCGACCACAAATAAATTACTTAATGCATAGAGTAGAAAAAATAATTTACCGTAAATCGACACCATTAGTCTTAGTTATCTATTTGTTATAAATAATAAAAAGTGTTAATTTGTTTAAGAGATGCTACAAATATAAGTTTAATATATGCCAAAATTCTGTAAAATGGAATTAACAGCCCAGTAAAACGTAAATAAAGTACAATTATGAATGACGATCTATTACTTGCTTTTTAATATATAATGAATTCTTATATATTTATTTATCGATCAAAATATATTTTCAGTTAGTTTTTTTTATACTTTGCTAGCATATTACAATATCATAATCGTTAAATTAGGTTACTCATTGATTTTTTTTGTCATAAATCTTTAATATATATAAAACTTTGAAAACGTTAATTTAAGCTATATTTATCCATCATCTACTTTTTATTATACTATTTCATTTATGAATTTTAAATGAAAGAAACTACAGTTGTAGTTGTGTGTAATATGCTTAAAAATGATTTATTTGTTGATTTGGATTGTTTTGTTAAAGTAAAATATTTACCCGTTACATATTGTTGAATCTTAAACATATTTCCGTATTTATTGCGCGATAAACATTGTTGTTTTTTACTTTAAAAAAATTTTATGGTATTGTTATGTTAAATCAACAAAAATAGCATATTTAAATATAATAGGAGAACATGACAGCGAGTTGTTTGTTTTAAATATAAGAAGCGACTAAGAAAAAGTTTTTAAACAATTCAAATCAAGAATTAAATCATTTTTAAGCATTTTATACACAATTACCTCACTTTTGTGTTCATAAACACACAAACTATATTTTCTTTCATTTAAACTAGTAAAAAACCCGCTTCGCGGGAATAATAACATTTTTATTTGTTTAATCCTTTCAAAACAATCAGTAACACTTATTTTATTGCTATTATAGCCCGTATAACGTTTTTATATTATTTTTTGTTAAATATATCCGTTGTACATGTATATTGTTTTATTGTTGAGTATCAAACATTTTTTGCGCGATACAACAATGCTCTTTTATCAGTCAAAAAAGAGAGAGAGAGAGAAATATGAAGCGATTAATATATAATAAGGATGATTATTTTATATTCCCGTTAAAAAATTTCATCAAAGAGAGAGAGAGAGAGAGGGAGAGAGAGAGAGGGAGAGAGAGAGAGGGAGAGAGAGAGGGGGGAGGGGGAGAGAGGGAGGGGAGAGAGAGGGAGGGAGGGAGAGAGAGAGAGAGAGAGGGAGGGAGGCAGGAGGGAGGGAGAAGCTAAAAAATATTTTCATATTATTAATTAGGTATACCGATCAATGAACAACTATTGTGCAATTATTAGTATGTTTGTAAAATATTGTAAAATAAAGTTAATTTTCTAATAATATATAATCTTATGCATGAGAGTGCAGAGAGAGGGAGAGAGTAGCACTATGACTGAAAAGATGATGATATTTAAAGTGCACGCGCAAATATGAAGTATGCGCTGGAGTACTATTTCGCACTTATAATCGATTATTGTGCGCCCGATTTCGTGTCACACTCTTTTGACGGCCAAAGTCGGCCTTATGTTTAAGTTTTGTAAACATTGGTATTCTTGCTGGAGTTAATAAGTAACGAGTTCTACGAGTGACTTGTTTCTAAGTAAATTGTTTGTTTTTCTTTAAGATAACCTCCGCTCTCTCTGTCGTTCATCATTTCGAACGTATTTTCTTGTTATATTAATTTTATTAATCGAAAACTTATGACTCGGTGCAAAAACGCTAATAAGACGAATCGAATCGGTAATAAGTCTCTTTATTATATATATTTAATTTCTATGATTCAGAAATATTATGTTACATTTCCCAGTGGTTCCCAAACTATGGGTCGCGACACAAACAGGGCCATAGAAACAAAAATATGGGTCGCAGCCTTTTTAAAAATAAGCTATAATTTTTTATCACAAAACTGTCTATTCAATGAATTTAATTATTAAAACATCTTTATTTTTACAAACTGTTCCAATCTATATGTTCTTATAACAGTAATGCGATAACATAATTCTTATTAATAGAGCCTTAAATATAAAACGACAGGGTGTCCCATAGGGGCTGGAGGAGGGTTACCCCCAAGAAATCTCAAAAAGTTTATACCCCCTACCTAAAAATGAAAAATGACATCTCTATGGGGAAAAATTGTCGCTTAAATCCGAGTAGTTTGACCCCCTCCCCTAAAATTTTGAAAAGTCGGAAAGTAACCTCCCCCCAGACCGGCACACTCTGGGATACCATGTATAACGCTATAAAATGATTTAAAAAATTGCATTTAGTGTATTATATAAAGTGTATTAAAAAACATTATATATTAATTAAAGAATGGTCAAAATTTCTACAATTAGAACTGATGCCTTTATAAAAAGTCTACATTTGAATACTTTATTATCTTTTAGTTAAAAAAATTAATGTTTTATAAAGTTGGTAATTTAAATACTGTTTGTCGTTTATTAAGTATACTTCAAATTTAAAAATTTTTTAGAGGATCTCAAAATTTGAATGTGAAAAAATCGAGTTTAAATCAGCAATTCTAGACTTTTAAATAGAAATAGAATTCATAATTATCAGGTATTTGGATTAACATAGTTAACATGATTATTAAATGAATTATTATGAAATATATATTTATTATATAATGATGTTTTTTAAAATAGGGTCTTTATTTTTATTCATTTGCATATCTGGAATGAGCCGTTTAATTGTGGCTTTAATTAAATAAAAATTCATTAGGCATTGAATCGATTAATATAAGACATAGCACATAAAATGCATAAAATTAGCGCATAAAATGCCCGTTCAGACTAATGTGCATATTCTAATGCGATTATGCATATTTTAAGTTTTTGTTAAAAATTGTCGCTCAAAGTTAGGTATTTTGAAAGTTTAATGATAAGAATGAAAAAATAAGTATCAAAACCGATAAGTTTTTGTAATCACATAAAGTTTTGTCAAAAATTCAAAAAATTGTAGTACAGATTTGATATTCTTTGAGAGGAGCATGTTTAGGCTTCCTCAGGAATAAAATTTAAAAAAAAATTGGTCATATTCTATTAAATCCTATGAGTTGAAATTCAAACTTCATTTTAAAAAATTCTGATATTTAACTATTCTAGATTATTATAATCTGGAATAATTTATGCATAGTTTAGCCCATATTTAGTATCTTAAGCGAATTTTTTAGTCGCATAAATTTGCAGTTTTAATCGCATAAAAATAGATTACCTGAGTTATACATCATGCCCAAACGCGAGGTTTGGTCATCATTTTAAAATTTATTCATTATAATTCTATGTAGTGAATGACATTTAAAAATTACATTTTATTGTGGTTTGTAATACTTTAGTAAACATTTTTAACTAAACATAATGAATATATTAAGCAATGGAAACATTTTGATTGTGCATGGATCCACATCAGATATGAGATTGCTTGTTGTCTTTTTCTAACGTTGATAGGCTTTGATAGCGCTAAATTAAAAAAATAAAAAAAAGCTTCATCCATTGGCGTAACCATTTCATAGTGCATTAATTAAGAGAATGCACACTCAGTCGCGTAAAACACAAGAAGCAAACTCATATCTGATCCACATTAAGTAAATACATTGCGAAATCTAAATGTGTAAAAACGTAATATTTTTAACAATTATAATATTTTATTTATTATTATGTAGTTGAACAACAAAAATGTTGGAAAACTTGAAATAGTTAATAATAGAGCAATAATTTATATATTAAATAGTTTACTAAATGATCAATAGATAAAAATTCAGTGGCAATGCATTAGTGCTTTAGTAAATTTATATTTCTAAATGAAATGTTTGCACATTTACTAAATTGATGGACTCTCTATGTCTCTGAACTGAACTGAAAGCAACTCATCTCATCGCAACTCTACTCAAACTGTTATGCTTATAGACCTCATTCTAATCATTCTCAGTGTTCGCTAAATTTCATTTTCGTTGTGCAACTGCCATAATTTGATTAAGTTTCTCTGCGGCAATGCATCACGTACGACAGTGTCAGTGGTTGCAGTGCTTACAGTATGAGCACCAGTAAAGCACACGGTAAAGCACATTTCTAGCTATAAGGAAAAAGTTTCAAAACAGTGCTGCTGCTGCTGCTTCTGCTGCAGTACAGTATGTTAGAGATGATGTTATGAGTGCTGTGTCTCACAACAACTCACAACTTGAGCAGTAGTGCATAACAATAGTTAGTATTATTTTCGCTTTACTCTCACTCACTCACTTTCTCCTGTGCTATCAATGCTTTTCCTTTCTTTGCTTACTTTACGTTGAGATGAGCTGATATTAGAGTCAAGAGTGCGTTAAATCTACACTTCGATTCATGTCAGTTGCAAAGACTTAGTCGTTAGGTATACTCTATTTTGACACAATAGAAAAAATCTTTTTTATAACTTTTATATATAAATGATTGAATAGATTTTTTTCATTCAGCTTAACATGAATTTTCTCTTTCAATCGTATGATTTTCAATACTACTGTAGATTTGATTCTTTACTTAACATCAAAATATTTTTACTTTACTCATTTTATTTGCTTTAGAAATAAGTAAATAAATAAATAAATATAATTAAATCATTACATCAATGAATCATCATAATTAAATTTGTGAATAAACAGTTTTAAAAATAAAGTTGCTTTTCTTTAAAAAGGTAAGGATTTAAATAAATTCTCAAAATCCATTTTAAAATTTCCACAAAAATAGAATTTTTTATTTTATTAGAGAGAACAGTATTACGCAAAATTTTTGAGAGATTTCGTTTTTAATATCGATTCACATAACATTCATTTCATTTATAGATAATGGAATCCAAAAAAGTTTAGTTCTTTATTTAAACAGTATTTATAATAATAATTATTGCTGTATATTAATAGTTCGCTGTATTTTTTAAATTTTAAAACTAAACAAAATAAAATTTTAAGTGAAATCGGGCTGAGTCGGGCTCTGGAAAATTAAACTTATCAAACTATTGCCGGGCTCGGGCTTTAGTGTGGTGGGCTTAAAATTTTTCACAATTACCCAGTCTAGTTTTATCCATTGTTAATGATAAAACATTTATAATATAGATTGCTAGGCACTAAGATCATGCGCATCGTAAGATCAATGCGTTAAGTATAGTTAATAACGAATTACGCTAGAACTGGGTGCGGATAGATACAGGTTGTATGAGGAAGATGAGGGGTTTGCAGAATGTATGCAATATGGAAGCGGGCTGCGGTGAGATGTGCTGTGACTTCCGAGGCATTTTTGGGTGAATGGGGTGTATAACATTGAATTAATTCGCTAATCAAATATTTTTTATTTCACAGATATTAGGAAATATTCAAAAAATATAAAAGATGATGAATGTTGTTGTATGAACTATGGATAAGTATCGCAAGAGTGCAATAAAAGCTAACGAAAACTATTATATAACGCACACATCGGACAAATGTTTAGAATCAATACGTTGTTATTATGGTAATATATCACGAGAAACATGCGAATGGATTCTTAATGATGAGGGCTGTAAAGATGGCATGTATTTGTTGCGTTCGTCTAACAACGATTATGTGCTCTCTCTGTGCTATCATAAAAGGTATTAATAAATTCTTAAACCATTTATTGAGTACATTACTCATTACTTATTCATAGTCAAACATGCTCTCAATACCATAAATTGCGTTTCGTTTTTACATAAGGCGTCAAAAAGACGGCTTTGCTATTAAACTAACTGTTTTGACAAACACTTTTTTGAAATTGTCGCAGACATTATGACGCTATTACGTAAAACGAAAAAATCTCAATTTATGATTATGAGAAGACGTCGGATATATGGGAATAAAAACCCACAAAATTTGATTGTTATTTTGGAATAAAAGTCCTATTTTTGGTTGTTGAAGAAATTTTTAGTTTTTTCATTGAAATATTGATTTTTTGCATAAATTAGAAATTCTAGTGGTGGGTGTTGTATAGAATTTTCAAAACTCGATATGGGTTTTAAACTTCGTTTGATTAACTAAGTTTAATAAACAATGTTATCGTGAAAGTATGATTATTTTGTTTAAAAATTTATAAAGTAAGACTACTTTAAATGCAAAATTACAAAAATTACTTAAAGAATATGGCGATTTTTTAACTAATGGCAAAGTTTTATTGAGTCAAGTCTGTGATTTCTTAAATTTTTTAAGATAAAATTTTCCCAAATCTATTCCCGTTTGTGGCATATTTTGTTCCCTTTTTATCTAGTTTATAGTCCTGGGAAATCCTTATCCTAATTATTACTAGTAAAGCTTATAACCATCGATGTGCTAACCGATCCATAATTATGCAACGGAGAGTGCATTGTTTTGTACATAATATGCTACTAATTGAGTACGCGCTGCATAATGCGCTTACAGATGAAAATATGAGTGTAGTGCGCATTACGTAGTTTATTTAAGTCGCGTACTCAATTCGTAGTGTATTATGTGTAGAACAATGCGTCCGCAGTCGCGTATACATGGATCGGTAAGCACAACACTGCTTATAATAGCATTTACAATCTTTATAAGTAGTAGAATTTGACGGTGGAGGGAGTGAGGGAGAGATCATTCTTTTAGTAAATAAGGATAATACTAGAAAATACCTAAACGCTGCTCGCTTTACCAAACTGTTAATTTTCCATATTATTTATTTAGTTAGGACACACTATACAACATGTGATACTTTTATTCTAATTAACCCATTATATATATTATAGCCAAATATAAAATTTACTGTTTTATCTTACCAGTTATATATAGTTGTATTGAGAGTGAATTTTTTGCTCTTCACAACAATATTCGTTATAAGTTGAAACTTTTTTAGTTATTGTTAGGCAATATTCTGTAAAAATAGTCTAATTGGGTATTGTATGAACATATGGAGGCAGAGAAGAGAGATGATTTATTTAATTATATGGATTTGAGATGGGCGCGATCCTAAAATATATTTTAAGTTTATTGTTTGCTATACGATTTGTTTTTTAAAATATTTTTAAAATCAAATTTCTATTTATTGTTGCTAATTTATTGTTTTGTTTTTATTCCAATTTAAAATTTACATTTAACAAATAAATAGCATAGGATGTTGCAAGCAATTCAAATATAAACTTTTAATTCAATTTGAGTTATTCTCCAAAACGAAAATAAAACTACGTTATATAGAAATGAATTGTAGATAAATTTAGCTCATTTTCAACGTCGCAAGTCTTTTATTAAATAAATTGATTATATCTAAAATAATTCAATTTACGCATATTTAGACAATTGAAAGTAAACAGAAACTGAGTTAAACTAACATTGAAATAGTGATCATCTTAACAGATTTACATTTATATTATTTTATCCAAACCACAAAATTACCAGAACTGTAATACCAGTACCTACTATTCATTTCTATGAAAAAGTGTACTTCATTATCGGATTTCAAGATTAGTTGGTGGCGAAGTAATACTACAAGGATTACCAAATCAAAAAT
>JAQIXJ010000541.1:0-31547 GCA_034700185.1 Phthiracarus laevigatus
ATTAGAAATACAATATGAGTGGCATCTGCCGCTATTAGCTGTAAAAAAGGAAATTAATGTCTTAAAATAAACAAAAAACTGGTTAAAACAGGCAAACCATGGCAACAATGGCCAAAACTTAAGCTAAAACTTCAGTGGCATCTGCCACATTTTGGCGATATTTAATTGATTTTTAGGCTCGTAATGGTTAAAAACGCAGATTTAAAGTCAAAATTCATGTTAAAATAACTAAATATAATTCAAAACATAAGTGGCATCTGCCGCTAACTGGGTTTGTATATTATAGAACACGAAATATTGAAATGGTTAGCGAGCGAACGGAGTGAGCGAGCAAACATATTCTAACTAAAACTAACTTTTCAAAGTCAGATATTATGACCGTTTCGAGCTTGTTTATTTATAAAACGTTTCAAGTTAAATATTAATCTAAATTTTCCTTAAATGCTAATAATTAGCATTATATGATTAGATTTATGGATTTTTATTTTTGTTGAAAAATTTGCATTAAGTATTTTTGGTTTTTCTTTCATAAAACTTTGATAAAACTTGTTAATATCTTTTTAATAGAAACAGTCATATATCTTACATTGCATGCTAAAATTAATTAGCGTTTGGTCGGTCACTCCCTTTCATTAAACATTATTTTTAATTAAAAAAGAATCTCAAGTCATTTAAAATTTGTTAAGTATGAAAAAGCAAATTCGGTTTAAAAATGGAAGATTACACACTATTAACGGAATATACTACTTAAATATGTGCTCTATTAAAACATTAAGTAAAGACAAATATATTTCACTACAAAACAGCAAATTTTTGGTAAATTTATATAACTACAGCAGACAACAGACAGTTACAGCGTAATTATGCACTTTATGTGTCACTGTTCCACAATTAGTACTGCAATGGTATGTAATTGCTTTTGCAAGCGTCGTAAACACTACAAGACTACAACCAAACACTAATAGAAATTCACGTATTACGTAGCCCATCACATCACTGCGGCACTGAGAGGATGTGGCCACAATCACAGTAAAATATTCAATTTGAAAGTGTGTACGGACTATATGGTGACTGATTTTAGTTTGTTTTTTTTTTGGTTATTTGGTGACAATAAATTTTGGAATCTCTCAAAGTTTAGCCTTGCAAATTTTTCAACTCCAATTTTTTGAAATAAATTCTTATTGAAGTGGAATATTCATTTTTTCTCTATCATTAAATATGAAAAAGTTATTATTGAATTCGTTTTTAAATAGAACTATGAGTTTGAGTTGAATAATCCTGTTTCGTAATCCAACCAAGTAGAGAATATAAGTGTACGTGGAATATACCTCATTGAGTGGAATTATGGAATTAGAGGGATTGAGCAAAGGACCGTGCTTTTAGTGGTATATACAGCTACTCAATGACAGTCGTTATACCTAAAGTATTAATAGATTTTATAATTTATAAAGTGTTTGATACAAAAAGTCTTATAATTAGTCAAAAAGCACATTTTTACTTAAAACTCGTAGAGAGCTCACTTTATAATTAGTAAAACATTTATTTTGTTGTGAAGTTTGTAGACTTTTGTTATGAAGTTCTGCAGACAGACTGCAGATAGAACTGGTCGCATGCGGGCTGGCAGACAAAGTAAGCTTGACTTTTTTTAAAAGTGAGTTTAATAATAATGAATGGCAGCGAATAAGTTTCTCAGAGAGCACTAATAAATTTTAACCGCCAAAATTATTTCAGGACTATTTCGAGCTTTCGTTTAATGGCTTTTATCAAATTTATGCTGTATAATTTTATGCTGTCGAATTTACCTAAAAAATAAACATATTTAGCAGTGATCACGATTTAATTGTAGACAAATCGGATATCAAGTTATAAAGTAGATTCTCTGATAAGAGCATTAACTAAACAGTTAATTGAATTACACATATCTGGTTTCTTTCTGTTACAACTACTTATTAAAGAATAATAAAAAGATTTTTGATCTTAACTAACGTTATCTGCGCTATAGATTAAATTAACTTAAATTAAATTATGTAAGACTTGAAAAACTGACAGCAGGTTATTCAAACAATTAACAAAGCGTGCTTCTAATAGAGGTCGTTCTTATCATTTATTCTATGCATTCGCGCACTGTATCCATATTTTGCCTTTTAATCTACCATATTTAGTCTATTGTTTGTATCGCAAGGTAAAATATTTGTTTTTTGCCATCATTTTATGCTCGCGTAATACTTAACCGAAGGTCATTGAATGGTGCATTTTATCACAAAAGAGTGCACACACATACACAGAACATACGCAACACAATTGCTAGAGACGTGTCTTCAATTTTTACGGTTAAATAAACACGACTATTGCGAACATGAAAATTTGTAATCGCGGAAAAATTTATTATATATTATATATATATTTATATTAAAAAAGGAAATATTTTTTCTGCAGCATTTGTTTGCTGACACATCGCGAGTACGTAATTAAATACAACAACAACCAAAAAAAAACGCTTAAAAAAGTTACTGCGAAGGATATATTTTCTTTTACTGACTATGCGTGAAGAATTAAAAGTTTTTTATTTTGACGCTAACGTTTAATTATATATGAATTTACAAGTTTTTTTTCGCTCGCATACGAACGCTAGCAAATAACACACAAACCCAACAATCATTTCCAATACATTTGGATCCAAAACTCAAATAAAACTATTCGTACAGTGTATAAATAATATTTATTTTTCGCCACTTTACTTATAATTCGCGTTAAATGTGACCTCATTTTAAAAAATAAAGTAACAGTAACTTTAATACTTGTGATCAATAGAAGAATCGGCTAATACTGAAAAAGTGTTTTATACGGCACACACGCAAACCGCACATTTCACCATCAATTCTGTGTTTTTTCTTGTTACAGATAGGCGATAGTTGTGCCAATAAACTGTGGATCAAGTCTAACGTCGGCGGTAATACTAAACGATTGAATAAAAAAGTAATGGTTGTCGACTGTCAGCCTATTAACAAAAATGGTATGGTTTTATGAGCTTTATTTTCGCTATTTTGTCGTTTTTATTTTATTTTAGTTTTATTTTATTTTCTTTCACTACACCCTAAAACTTGAATGATGTGTACGTTAATAGCAATTAAACACAATTTGGTTTATAGTTTAAATAATTTAGCGTTTTTGTCTCCACTGATAAGCTTATTTTCGCTCTTAATAATAATCGTTAGGAAATATTACTCGGATAACAGAAAACCATTTGTTTTGATGGTTATTGTAAGTTTTTTAAATTGAAGTAATAATAACCATAAACATTATCGGGACAGTAGCAACAAAAATAGTAATCTTTGAATTCGTTGATGTTTAATGAATTTAACTTAATTACTTTACAATCTTATTATGGAGCCTCGTATGAAATAAAAAACATCCTTTGGAAAATATAATAATTAATTGTAATTAAAACATATTTAATTCGAATCTTCTTTTAATGTTAATTACTTAAGCTTAAAACTTTGCAAAATTGTGTGTTCTTCTAATTTATTATACCATTATCATACGTCTATTTGTTTGTATCTATAATTTAGTTATAATTGATTAATGAAATATAAACTCTAGGCTTAACCAACAAAATATTTTATAATATAGTATTTTAATTGATCTGTTTTGTTTTTTATCGAGGATATTCTTTTGATAAGTCTTGAGCTTATTTAATTGTGATAAAATCTTATCTAAAGAATAATTCTTTATTCCATTTATCAAAAAAGAATTTTAAAGACAGCACTTTAATTTAAAATGCGCTGCAATAGTAATTTGGTTATCTCAAAATATTAAATAAATTATCTTCAATATTCCCAGGATTTTATAGTTGAGAAGAAATAATTAAATAATTTCGAGATTAACTTTTAGATAATAAACGTATATTTTTCTAATTAATTTTACCGATCTGTTCCGAATTATTTAAACATTAGATATACAACCTAAGATTTCAAATCGTATATACTTTTGTTTAATCTCGATGTCAATCTTCAATTTGAATTATTTTATTTCTGTTAGTTATTTATTCTATTTTTTGCAATTTTTGATATTAGTATATACAATCTGCTAAGTAGTATGACCAACTTTAATCGGATAAACCCTTGACATTCTCAAAAAATGGAGTTAAAACTTGATAATTTTTTGGGATTTTCTTTCTAAATATAATATATTGTTAATTTTAATACAGTAATATATTTTCAATTGAAGATTTAAATAATATTTATTAGATTTTACAAAAGTTTTAAATTCAATAACAATTCTTTTAACCTCTTAATCATTGATTGTGTATTAATATTATTTTTAATAATATCTAACGTAAGTGTAAATTTTACTAGCATTTCATAATATTATTGCCATTTAAAATTAGGTACAGTAATAATACCATAATTTGTAGAATATTAATTCCCGAAACAATTTAATCTCAAAAGAAGACCCGTTCTCAGATGAATTCGAAAAATTCGAGAGAATTGTACACACAATTTCTAAGCAGTTTGGACATACCATATTTATCTATCATAACATTCTATATAATTGATTTATATAATTTGCTTACTTAAATGCCTGTTATGGGCAATAAAAAACTTTTGAGTTTTATTGAGGCAACGTTTATGAATTGTTTATAAAATTTCAAAAAAGTTTTCCACTGCTTTTAGAATCAGATATCCTTTTTTGATTCTATTCTTTGTTTTTCCGTTTTGAAATTTCATCAAAAAGAAACGTTTCTAAATAATATATAATTTAAATAATTAATAATAAAAAAGTACTGTATATAACAAACGGCTGAAAATATAGATAAGACCATTTTCATACGCAAGTAACGTTATAAGCTATTTTGTATTTTCTAAAGTATATGCTTTGAAGTCGCGGATAGACATTATCTTTTTATTATCTTTATTTACTATTTGAAATGAGCTTCAATCATAAAAAAGTATTATATGAAAAGTAGAGTTATTTTTATTGGCATATATTTCAGTAATAAATAAGCGTACATTTAACTTTGATATTTGTGTTGCTACGCAGCACAAAATCAGAGTATACCGTATTTTGTACAGAATTTACCAAAATTGAAGTTAAATACACATGTCTAACAGCGTAATTTAATCTATTTTCACAGTTTATCCAGTAAAATATATCCTAATAATAGATTTTCCATCATAAGCAGTGGTTTTTTCTCTAATGTATTTTATAGTTACAGTATTGGCTGCACATTTAACTGTAGAAGACTACAATTTCTCGCTATCCTAACGAAAGTAAAAGTACTGCTACTTATTATTATGACACACATACGAATTTAATCAATAAATTGCTTCGCAGAGTCTTTTAACTAGCATTTCCAACCATTTTTTCAGCGTTTGTTGTCATCTCTATTCCGTCTCTCCTTACACAGTCCACGCTATAATAATTTTTATTTTTATTTCCTTTCCGAAATTTTTTTGCTCGTATATATATATTTATTTTATTAGTTCGTGTGCATGTTGTCTGTAACTGATATTATTAACGAAACTTGTTTTCAATCTATAATACTGGATCTAAACATTTGTGTTTCCCAGTAGTCTCACGTGTTATTAGTGCTGACACTAAGAGTAGAGAGCGTAAGAAAATAATACCCGATTCAGATTTAATCAAAAGTATTGATATCAGTGACTTTGAACTAAACTACTCTCATTCAGAAGAGCATCACACGGATCAAACGCAAACGCAAACTGATATTAGAATGAATCCATTAGATTTTAATTCGACGCCCGACACCGAGTATCGGCAAAGTTACACTTGGAATAAACCGATGGTCGAAACGTTTCCGCCAAACAAAGACAAAGTATGTGTGATTTTAGGTAATTAATTTGTTTCGTTCGCCATACGTTTGCAGAATAAATTAAAATTATAGGCCATATGTTTAAATTTAAGCATTTGGTTTATTTTAATTTTGTCGTTTTGTTAATTTTGTTAGCACTTGTTTTTCAAAAATATAATTTTTCCAGAATTGTATTCTTTTTGTTTTTGTATACTAACATATCAAACTTAAGACTTAAGGTTTGTTGTGCCAAACCGTATGAGTCATTAAATTATTTAACGTCATATTCTTCTGATAACATTAATTCCTCGCGACACAGATATCAATAACGGAATATCGTTCATCATTCGCGTGGCCAAAGCAAACCCCACATATAGAGAAAACACCCGGAAATGTGGTTCAAGTGGAAAGCAAAGTAACAGCGAAAAAATCGGCCACAATATCTAATTTCGCCGAAGTTATTGGTAAGCCTGAAGTGCTGTTTTCCAAAGAGATTGCCACATCGGTTCCGATCGAGAAACATAAACCAAAGAAAACCGAATACAATGCTAAGTTTAAACCGTTTTCGAGTTACATCTACATTCCCGGCGATGGCTTCAAAAAGTCGAAAGAAGGTGAAGGCATGGGCACGACCAACAATTGGTACTCCGAAGTAGAAGAACGAAATCGACAGGCGAATCAATACAAAACTAGGTCACAATTAGGTATGAAAAAAAATTATTTTATAGCTATTATTGACATTTTAAGCGATATATGTATAAAAATATGCTACTCATTATTATTATTCAAGTCATACATCGCTTCATCACTAAAATTTGCTTTTTTTATGCATTATAAACATCACTTTCATTAAGGCTTTCCTGATGTCTCATAAAACTGACATTTAAAAATATTCATACACACACACAAACAAGACCGTGTATTCAATACCGTACTAATTCAAAGTGAAGAGAAAATTGTTTAAGTTTTGTTTAGTGTTGGATCTCTTTGGGGAAATATCCTGAAGTGTGAGTCCATTTTGTTTAAATGCACTTCGAATCTTTTTCTATTTGCTTAACTTTTTATCGGGATTTTCGATAAATTATTAATTCCACTAACAATATTCACTTTTGTCGCTTTTATTCAATTATTTATATTTATAGTGCACTTTTATTAAATTTTATTCGTTTAAATTTAATATGCGCACAAATATATTTTTTATTAATATTAATTTTAAAATATGTATTTACGAAACTTTAAATTTAACAAAAATTATTTGCGCATCAAAAATCTTGGCTCTTCAGTTATCTTTTGGATAATATTTCAATTAAATGAGTTGTAAAGTGTTAAAAGGGTTTTAAATTGAGTTGTGTTAAAGGTTTACAGTAATTAAAAAAGAATGACAAAGAAAATTAAAAGATTGAAAAAAGTAACTAATCTATAGACAAAATTATTGTTTGATATGCTATGCAATTACCGTAATCTCTTTTTTAAAAATTACATTAGTTTTTAATTTTTAAGTGTAGACTTTTTATGCCAATAATTAGTCACAATTAATTGGTTTTTTAAACAAGAAATAAAACAAAATGATGATCCCATTATTACTACCGAAACTATTCAATCATACTCAGCTGAAAGACATTTTAGCATTACTCGAACCGTGAAAATAACCTTTATATTGCTCTTTTTAAACCCAGCTGAATCTAAAATAAATATTTAACAAACGGTTCAGGTTAAATCTTAATTGGTAATATTGCGTCAGAATACAGTTGTAGAGATTGTATACTGCAGTAATAAATAGCGTCACCAAACAAACATACACTTAATTGAAACTTACTTAACTAAACTAGAGATTAAAAATATTTGTTTAGATCAATTTTTGAATTGTTTAAATGCTTAATTAACATATATAGCTTCTATTATTGATTAATAAATTAATTACCAAATTTTTTTATAATTTTATTTATACGTTTTATTTGATGATTGACATAAAAATGCTGAAAATCTAAAATTTTTTTGAATTTTATATAATTAAATGTTAATTAGAAAGAGTGCAAAATAAAGGTAATGAGATTTTTAAGTTAAAAATAATTAAGAATAGCTCCTAAAGTCTTTTAAAAAAGAAGATTTGCACAAATTACTAACAAATTAATATAATTAAATACTTGCCTATAAATGTATCGTTTTTGATTCTAATACTTACATTTAAATTAATTTCAAGAATTTATGAATTTTTGATGTTCATTATCTTACATATGAACAATTATTTAATTCTATACGATTGCCTAAACCTTCAAATGAATTAGTTTCTAATTGTTGTGAACGTGGTGAAAAGGGTTACTTTACTTTGTTCTCGGATTGTTGAAAAATTAATTTTCAAACTTAAATATGCTCACAGTAATACATATTTACAAATAATAAACAAGAACGAGACATTCATAGAGAGCTCACTTTTCATGGGTTTATAAGCTCTACTTTCTCTATTCAAAGTGAGCTAAAAAAATAAACATTAACATTTTGAATATCAGAATTAGATTATTCATGTAATTTAGGATTGCGCGAAAGGACGGGGCATTATCATCTGCATTTTACAATTTGATAATAAAGTAAAGTATTTCCAAAATACTATTCTTAATTTAATAAAATAATTTATTGTTAACAAAAAATGGACTAACAATGAATGTTTCAGTTAAATAAAAATATATTATAATTACAAGGACACCTCACAGGGACAATCTGCTTATAAGTCTAATCCTAACGTTCATAAAAATATATATTTAATTTGAATATACTATTACCCGTCCGTATAAAGTTTATATAATATACGTATTATGTTATATGCTTTGCCTGTTATATATTACTTTCTCGCGAAATACAACAATGTTCTCAAATAGTTAATACATTTTTAGATATTGTTAGGAAATTACAGTACAAATAAGTATTTTAGCAGAACGTGAAATAATGTTATAAGTTATATTGTTGCGGATTGAGAGAGAGGAGAGAGAGAGAGAGAGAGAGAGAGAGAGAGAGAGAGAGAGAGAGAGATACTAAAATATATTTTTTAGCTCACTTTTTTAAGAAAAACGCGAGCTTATGCTATTGACCATGTCCGTGCGTCTGTATGTTCGCAGTCTTATATTAATTAAGGGTTTTTACCTATTCCTTATATTAATAAAGGGATTTGGCATTTTGCAATCTTAGCTTAAAAACTAATATAATTCTGGCGAAAATAGGCATTAACCTATGAAAAAGTGAGCTCCCTATGAATGTATCGCCCTTGTTGTATATGTAATTTAGTGTTCATTTAAAGATCACGAACACAGCGTCTAAATGTGATTTTCATAAAATTATTAATTTCAACTATAGTGACTAATTAACAATTAATTTTAATAATGCATATATTATTTGCGCAACATCTTGTTGATATTTATTATGCAATTGAGAGATAATTCAAATACAGTTAAACTCGATTGCTATTTTTTTGCTTAACACTCCGTTATGCATTGCCATTGAGATACAATATACAAATTGAGATAGATTGTATTAACCAAACTTCAAGGGTAATGCAAAAATAGTTTATAAAAAATAAATTTGTAATATTAGATAAATAACAAAAAATTAGGATATTCATTATGATTCTGATTAATAGATTCTAATTAGATATTCGTAAAAATTTGTTTCGGTATTGTTATAAAAACCGTTTATAATACTGTAACTCTAAACATAGAAATAGTTATACAATCAAAAATATTTCAAATATCTCAATGACAAACTAACGGGTGATAAATTAATGAAACAGTATCTTTTGTTTTCGAAAAGTACAAGTTAATTGCGTTGATATCAACAAATCATGCGTATCTCGTTTCCATTGGTCATTGTTTTATTTGATAATATGAATGCATTATTTTCACGGTCATCTTAATGTTACGCTATCACGCTTACAGCGTAAAAATATGTATTTGAGTTAGAAAAACATATAAAACATATATTAATTGATTGCATGATTTCCGTAAATTTAATCTTTTTAAAAATTACATTGTCTTAATATCGGAATAAAATAATATTTTACGACGAATGCTACGATTTAGTCTTCCTTTTAAAATATAGAAAATAAAAAATTTCGTATTTGATTTGAATGTTGTTAGACATACTTATTCGCCAACACACTTAGTCATATGTGTACTAATCATTTTTGCATCCAACTCTCTGGCGAAATGTTAACGTTATCAATCAAAAGAAATCAAACTTCATTTCTTTACAAAAAACCGTATTGGAATACAAATTTTTTGTGACATTCTAGTTCCTTATGAGAATTGAATTATTATTTTAGTCAAACTCACAATAAAGCCAAAAAAACGCTTCCGTATGTGATTATTATTTTTGTTGAAAAAAATCTTAACTAAGCAAACATCTTATTTTAACGCTTTATTTTATCTGAAAACTACATATTTTTATTTTATTTTGATGATTTTGGTACTGTACTGTTCAATAGTTATGTTCAATTATTTTCTATTGAAGGGCTAACTCCCACATTGTCTGAGACTTGCATTGTAACCATTGAAGTATCTTTTATTTTTATATTCCTTTATCTAAATGGAATTCTTTTTGTATGAAAGATTTGATTGCAAGTAAGCCAACACACAAATCAATACTAACGATATGATTGATTGCTATATAGTCTATACTAACTCGTAAAGCTAAAAATAGGTCTGAATTTAACGCAATAGTTTTAAGTACAATTTCAGTTTTAAAAACTAATCAGAAAACAACTCGAGATCGGAATTTATTAATACTTAAAAATTACAATGTAGGACATCCAGTGTCGAGCGAGGGTCTCGAGCAAATCTACTCTCACGGTGCACCGTGGAACACATACCACAAAGATCGTGCGCTACAAGCACTATCACTGGCAACCACGCAAAAAATTATCGAAGAAAAGAGAGAGGAGAGGAGCTATAGGGCACTCGTGACGCCACCGAAATCAGGTGCAAAGCGATAATAAAAGCGCATTAACAGTATATTATAATTATAATTAACGATTTTACAATTAACATATCACAGGTCACGCACGACAATTAAGTTCTGCGCCACCAAGTCTTAGAAGCGAAGCGCCAATCACGAGCACCAGGGCTCCAGTTTCGATGAAGTCTCCGAATGCACCGCGTAGTATAGATTAGATTTATTCCTATGTGGTTCATATTATATTTAATTTTGTTCCGATTTTTCCACCCCTAAAGCTCGACCGAGATCTGCTGACAAGCCTGCAACTTCCAGAGCTAAACGGGATTCGAGTGAGAAACCTTTGCCTAAAACGGAGGGTAAAGTTTGGTTAAAGTCGAAAAAATTGGCGCACGAAACGTCTGCTAAAGAAACGAAAAAAGAAGCGAACGCTAAACCAAATGCTAATGAGGTTACATCGCCGACCAAAAATGACCAAAATGGTCCAAAATCGCCGCGACCGACATCATTGACTGGAAGCGTTAATAATAAAAATGATTCGGAGAAACCAATTCCTGTTCTACCGCCCGGTCCCGTAAGAACCACGCAATTCCGGTCACCGGAGGAGATAACCGGAATTAAATCGCCATCGCCTGAATCATGGACAGTGCCGATCGAGGGGGGACTCAATTGGATGAATGGCGAGACTCCCAATAATTTTGATTCGAAGTTCGATACGATGAAGCAAATACCGATTACTACTGGTATCTAAAATTAAAAAAAAACCAATGCGCCATATTTCACATAATCATTAAATAATAGATAAATATAATCGCCTCTTTGAAAAAAGTAATTAAACCTAAAATAATTACAGTAATAATTTTACTATTTTGATTGCTATTCTCACATATTCATATTGCATTTATATTTAATTAATTTAATTAAATTTATTACTTTTTTCATTGAAAAGATTTCATTGCACAAAAAAGTTATTTATTTACTTATCTGTGAATAGATTTTCATTTGCAAATTGTTATTATTATTATTACTATCATTTTCTTTATTTATTTAATTTAGCACTAAGTGATGATCTTTATGGTCCGCTTTCACTTTAATTTAAACCGATTTTCTTATATGTATGTTATGTTTCAATGTTATACCACAATTGAAGAAATAACGCTTTCGTTTACATTTAATTTTGTTTCGTAACTTTAGTCGAAGCCCAGCCATCATTTCAGTCATCAAACTTTAAAGTTATTAAACCAGAAACTAACACAAATAAATCGGTCACAACAACAACAACAACAACAACAACAACAACAACAACAACACCATCACAACCATCGCCATCATTGCCATCATCGCAATCAAAGCCAACCGCAAAAGTAATGCCATCCTCTTCATCGCCGATTTCTTCGTCATCATTGGTTGACGAAGAAGTTAAGATCATTAAACCGATTTCTGCGCGTCAAAAGGCGTCGAATGTATTGGACAAAGCTAGACATCGATTGGATCACTTCTGGAGCAGAAATAAATGAGTGTTTTAATTATGAATTTGTGTTGCGTTTTGATAAGAATATTAGGAGATTATATACTTTTCGTTAGTGAAATAGATTTGTTACTAAATATTAGCGATGGAAATATTTATTAACAGATTTTATACGTTTTGGAAAACAAAAGTATTCGTTTGTTAACTGAAAAAAGCATTCCATTAAATGTGTAATAAATTTTTAATAACTTAATTATTTCTTGAATTGTTATATTTTATGGATATTTTTATTTTATTTTAATTTTTTTTTGTCGACCGTTAATCATAACGTATTATATATCTAACTTGTGTTTTTATTATAGAAATCATTACCACTTAAACTAATTGTGATTTTTAATCATTACTCGCTTCAATGAAATGTCGCAACTAATTGAATGATTTAGGATTCAATGCCTAACTATTAGTTGAGATTAACATTGGTAACTGTTGTGAAAAACGATTTTTAAATGATAAATCTAAAAACCCCATTATTTCGCTACATTGTATTATTAATTTTGAAGCAATGTATTTGCATTTAATAATATTATTTGTAACATCTATTAAATCGCGTTTTAACGAATTAATTCAATAAAAGAAGTGATACTAATCAAACTATGTTTTGTTCTCATTATACATTTATTTGAAAAATAAAAAAAGTTTAACCAATAATGAAACATTTGGAATCTTAGTATAGGACCAATAACTATCGCGTAAAGTATAGCCTGATTACTGTTAACATAATTTGATTATCTAACAATAATAATATTCTTAAAAATTTTAAACAATGTTTTTAACGATATTTTCTTGCTATGATATAAATAAAAAATACATAAATTCTTTTTTAACAATGAATTTCGATTTTAAATAAAAGTTTTTTGACATTTTATTAAATAATATATTTTGAAATAAAGGTTTTAAAACTTAAAATTTGATAAAACAGAAAAACTTGAAATAACAAAAATCGAACCCAATTAAAATGTCAGACCAAAGAGAGTATAGACCGTATAACAGAGGACGAGGACGTGGACAGCGAGGTCAACGAGGTCAGCAACATGGACAGCGAGGCCAGCAATATGGACAGCGATCGCAAGGTCATCAACGGCAGCAATATGGACAGCAACAACAAGGTCATCAATATGGACAGCAACAGCAAGGTCAACAATGGCAGCAATATGGACAGCCACCGCCAGGACAGCATTGGCCACAGCATCCGCCACCGCCACAGCATCCACCGTGGATGCAACAGCAACAATATCAACAACAGTTACAGCAACAACAACAGTGGCAACAGCAGCAACAAATGCAACAACGATTTGGACAAATGCATATACAGCCTCAGTATGCGCAACAATATCCACAATATGCGCCACAATACCCGCCGTACGGCCAGTACGCACCTCCACCTCCACCTGCCCAGCAATATCCAGCAATGTATGGGCAACAGCCACAACTTCAGCCACAATACCAACAACAACCACCAGTTTATTACGGCCAACAGCCACAGGCTGTACCACACTATCACGAGCCACATCTTCCTCGGGCCGGAGAACAAGGGCAAGAGGAACACGCGGACGAAAGAGCGCAGGGCGCGGCACGATTAGAAATAGCAGAAGTAGAGCATCGATTACCTCCAGGTCTGCAGGAAGGATTTCGCGAAAGACGACAGCGAGCATATGAGAGAGCGGGCCGAAGATTCGGTGAGGAAACAGATCAGCCTAGAGAACAAGAAGGAGAAGAGGCCGATGAGCGCCGACCACCACCGGAACAACGACCACAGCCTAGAGAACAAGAAGGAGAAGAAGCCGATGAGCGCCGACCACCACCGGAACAACAGTATCGACCACAGCCACGGTTACCACCTCATCATCCACCTCATTATCCACCGTATCCACCTCCACAATCACCTCCACATCCACCACCGCCGCCGCACTTACCGCCACCAGCGCATGGATTAGAGGTCACAAATGTTCAGAATAGCGAGCACAACACTTTCCATAATAACAATGACATTCGTGTTAAAAACTGTATCACAGCGGATGTTATCGGCGATGTTAGGCATCCACTCGATACAACCACTTTGGTACAAATCGCCGAACTAATACCGCTATTGTATGTTCAACAGAGACAGTGCGGCGCAACCATACTAATACTACGAATCGGCCAAATAAGCCAATGGTACGCTCTTGCGGTGGATCGAACCGCCGATAAATGCGTTGCCACCAGCAGAGTGATCGCCAACGAACGATTTTTCGTTTGTCATCACCAGAAAGATGGTAGACATTGTAACGCATTGACCGTCAATTCGGGCACATTCACGCCAGAGGCTAATTTCGATTTGAGAGCAGCGCCATCGTTCACTCAACACCGCGTGATGACTATCGTCAACGGCGGTTGGCTCGTCGTGTTCGGTCCAAAGATTAGAGACGCGTATGTATTGCTGCAAAACGAGTACCTGGTTCTTACGAATCCCGAAGAACGGTTATTGCATAGACGAATATATTCCGGTGGAAGACTCGATGGCGAAGAAATATATCTGAGGCAAGATTTATTGCTTATCGGCGACCAATTAAGCGGAGGCATGATTATTCATCAGGCTATTATTCAAAGAGATACGAATCCGGGAAACGATGGCACGTATGTGCTCACAGGTCAGGGAAATACGATCGTCAATATGGTTTACCTTCAGACGCTTATGTCGGGTCAAAATGAACGGAAAATATATTACGGCGAATTAAGAGATGAAGGAGAGGACCAACATGGAGCTGAAGGAGAGCAGAGGTACCACGAAGACTATAGGGAACGAGCAGTTAGAGCTGAAGATCTGGAAGCAGAAGTTAGTGATGAAGAACTGGAAGGAGCAGTTGGAGGCGCAGACTATTGATTATTCGGAAAGAATTTCATTAGAAAATTGTTGCATATATTTAAATCAGTATTTTTTGTATGTATTATTATATAAATTAAGTGTGAATAAATAATGTCACCGAATATGAATGAATCAAATTTTTCAATTTTTATTGGCAATGTTTCAATCGGTTAAATGTTTTCGCATATACGGTATATAAGTTGGTTAGAGAATTAAACAATATATACTCCATACAAAAATAGTTTAAATATTTTTGTTATCGTAAAAATTACCTCAAATAATTACAACATATAACACGCTGTAACTGCAATTTCTTCCCACATTTCAGATCGTTGTCCTTGATTTTTTTAACCGCTTTTTTTTAATCAATTTTTAATTCATTTGATGTATAGTACAAAAAAAACATTTTTTGGGTATTATAATTTAATGTTATGCGCGAATATATACGGGAGTATAAGTTGAAATATTAGTTTTATAGCTTTTAGACATGATAATAGTAGTGGGTTTCGTAATTTCTTCTTCAGAGCAAAATTAAACAGAACAACTAAATTTCGAATTCCGATCACATACAGTACTTCACAATATGTCTGGCTGTCAAATGTTAGCAAATTTACTAATAAATAAAAGATTAAAGAAAGGGTCGGACGAGTTAACGCGTTGTGCATATTATCTTAATTTAATTATATATTATAACATTTCTTCTTCCTCTTCTTCTACTGGTTCTTGGATTTTAACTTCGCCATCATTTACTTCTCCATTATCATCATCCGCTTTGTGATACTGTCTCTCAGTGGCAACAAAATAATCCTCGAAAAAGTGGTACAAATACTCGAAAGTGGGTCTATTTTCTGGTATTTCGTCCCAACACTTAATCATGATGTCATAGTATGAGTCCGGACATTCAACATTCGTTGGTTTTGGTATGCGATACTTGTGTTGTGAAGTTAGATCGAGAACTTCGCGATTTGTCATACCTGTTACACATATACACATATAATTTTATTAGTATGATATATACGTGTTTCAGAGGATTAATAACCAGACAATCCCCTAACAAATTAGTTCAGTTTGTTTTTGTTTTCGAAAGAAAGAGAGAAAAAAACTTTCTCTTGTCATTAATTAAACTTGAGCCCGAAAAGCCTACGCATATTTAATACGCTCCTAAGGGCATACACAATGCCATATTTTATCAGATCTCTACTATATATACAGCAGTTGTAAGAGGGTGTAAACCGAACAGATTTATTTCTACATTAGAATCAAAATTTAATCTAAATAATTAATAACCTGGATATGGGACTTGACCGAATGTGATAACTTCGAACAGTAATATGCCGTACGACCATATATCCGATTTTGTGGAAAATTTGCCGAAAAGTGCGGCCTCTGGTGCCGTCCATTTAATGGGAAACTTTGCGCCCTGTCTGGCCACGTACTCCTCTTCCTCAATAATCCTCGCCAGACCAAAGTCGGCCACTTTTACCTCATTATTATCGCCGACAAGAATATTTCTGGCTGCAAGGTCTCGATGCACTAATTTGATGGTTTCCAAATAACTCATACCGCTCGCAATCTGCGCGCACATATCGATCAAATCGGGCAGTTTTAGCGACTTTCCTTCCGGGCTATCTCTAAGATAGTCGACTAAAGCACCCTTTCTCATGAATTCGGTCACAATGAGTAGCGGCTCTCCGCGCGAACATACGCCATATAGTTTAACCAACTTATCGTGTCTGCACCTTCGCATTATGACCGCTTCCTTGAGAAACGCTTGCGACGACATAGTTCCTTGTTTTAAGCGCTTGACGGCCACTTCCACTTGACCCAGGAATGTGCCAAAGAAAACGGTGCCAAAGTTACCACTGCCTAACTTTTTAATCATTTTCAAGTCTCTCCTGTCGATTTCGTCGCTACGACCTGCTGGTAGTATACCCGGTTTTGGTTTGGGACACGGCTGGGCTAATGCGTGACAAAGACCGGCGGAATGTGTGCTATAGAATCCTACGATGTCCTTCAACTGGTAAAATTCTCGGCTTGCCATCGACAATGTGCCATTTGGCGTTTCTTTGATTTGGTAGTGTTTTACGTGTGGTCCGACGTGGTTTAATGGGTCCGAATCTTTTATTGATAGTGCGTATGATTCTTAGTTTAAAAAAAGTTTTATTCCACGTTACAATTAAAGTTACGTAAGTTTTTAGCGTGTGTAATGAAATAACATGTTATCTCACTCAATTCGTTTGGTGTGTTGTGCTCGCTTAAGCGAATTAAAAAAGTTCCGTCCTCGTACGGCCCATACAGTAGCAGCTTCTCTGCAGCTCTTCTGCCGATACATCCGTAATACCAGCTAAACACAAAAAACAACTGTATTCCATTTTTATGTCAGTTAGGGAAGTATTTGCGGAGTGAGCAGAGAATTGACTTTTTATGTTTAAAAAATTGGAATAAATAATAATGAATATTATTAACGAAACGAACCTTAAGCTAACAAAAAATATTTTGGATTCTACACAAAATAAATAGCAATGTCTAATTTGAATAAAATTTTTAATAATTATTTTTATGAATAAGATTATTTAGTAGACTGAGGGTGTTTCGCTGTTAACTACTTTTTTAGTAAAAAGAGATTTATTTTATTTAATACGACATATTTTCAGATATCCTTTTGCACGAATAAACTTTTGTTGACTCGCATGATTCGGAGTTTTATAAAGAAAGAGATTGTTTACAAGTAAATTATTAGCAAAACCACAGTTTAATCTAAATTTTCAAATATCTTGGCCAAACAACTAAAATAATTAATTTGGAATTTAGTTAAAATAAACAAAAATGTGTTTAATAAATATAAAGTACTAGTAACTATGTGTAGCAACAACATAATTACAGTATTAATATTTTGCATAAAATCAAAATTTAATGGTTCTGACATCAACATGTGATAAGACATAATTATTAATGGTTTAATATAAACTAAAGTCACACCTTATTTAAAAAAAACGTACAACAAATTTATACGTATTTATATACAAAACAAAGTGACTTACTCTTCAGCTTCTATAGCATTAGCGACAACATAATTTGACGGAATATATCCAACTTCTCCGGTATCGATACGCTTCACTTTCCACCAATCGGGATCGGTTTGCTCGACAACTTGCAACTTATCACCCTTTTTGAAACTGAGATCGCCATCATTTCTGGCGTTAAATCCGTAGCTGGCTATTACTATTTCGATGCCCGCTTTAATACTCGGCGTCTGTGGCAGTGACCGGACTTCGGTTATGGCCGGTTTTAATAAATTGGTGCCACCATTAGCCACCACACTGATTGGTGGTTTAAACACATTTTCTTGTTGAAGAAGTGCTTCTAATTTGTCGCTCGGATTCGGTTGTTGCGATGATGGCTGTGGTGGCAGCGGATGGGCACTAACGGAGCCATTGAGGGGCTTCTTTGACTTGAGTTTGTACTTTGTAGACTTGTTGCCCATTATTTGATTGATTGAAACAAATTAATATTCCGTGTTTTTTAGCTGATCACCCAAACTGGGGTTTGCGATCGAGATTAATAAAAAAAATAGATCACAGCAGGATATGATAAATTCCGCTGCGATTTCCACTCATACATAAAATGTCATATCCTTAGTATAGAGAAATGAGAGAAAAAATATATATAATATTTATGTGTGTATTATTTTATTGTAGAAGTTTACATCGCAATCCAAATCAAAAAACCGTGTTTGAATCGCTCGTATATATAGTTTTATCCTTTTTTATTGGTCATTAGTCTTGAGAATTTTGGTTTAATTAAGAATTATTTTGCAAAACAAAATAAAAATATGTTTATAAAAAACTTATGTTATTATTTATAAACCCATACACACATATTTATGTTTAATTTGTGGGCTTAAGACTTATAGCGAGTTAATGACTTGCTAATGACGCAAAGATAAACTAGCATCACATCTCCGCGTTCGCATATAGCTATGATTTAACGTACGGAACTGCTGCTTACGATTATCCGATTGAAAAGTAAAATTTGTGTATGTTATGATAAAAACGGCGCTATCAATAGTCTACACAAGATAATGTGCGATAACTGTTCAACGAAATTCGCGTGATTGTAGTAAATAAGTTGCAAATTATCTTTGAAAGTTTTCACACTTTTTCTGAAAGGAAATGTCTCACTTCTGGGTTCAGAGAATACATGCTTTGTGCCGCTTTCTTTAATGCAAAAAATACTTGGAATGTTGTGTTTATTTTTGTTTTATGCAATAATTAATGCTTTAATTAAAATTAATTTAATTTCATTAAAAAAATGTTTAACAAAAAAAGTTTCAATTTATAACCCTAAAAGCTTGATTTAATTTTATCTCATATTAAATAAAATTAAAAATCTTAGCAAGAATCTAATCAAATAATAAAATCTCTAACAAATTATGATGCATTCCATTTTTTGGTTCCATCCGAGACAACACTCTAACGTATGGTTGGAATTTCCATTTTTATCAGATTTCATGTGGTGTAAATAATATTTTTTAAACATTTGTAGATATTTTGCACGATAATATTTAAATAAGAACAATGAGTTATGGTGAAATAAAATATTGGAGTAAGGCTTCGTTATCAGACTAAGCGTTTACGTGAAAATCGACAACTAGGATATCAATATGGCATTTCTTATATTTTTGAAAAGATTTTATTCGCAAAGCTATTATTTGTGTCATAATGTTTTTCGAAAATTTAACATGCATTTATTATTGTAAACAAACAAAATTATATTTTCAGAATTAATTGCAAAGCTAGATCTCGTATTATTTATTCATATATACAGTAAGAACAATTATATACAGTAAAATAATGGCAAACTACCGCATTCATTTTTCTTAAGTAACCTAAAATTTCGTTTTACTCCAAACAGTTTACACAATTTTTTATTTAAAGAAAAAAAACATACTTTTTTTAAATAAAAAGTAACATTTTCGAAAATACGGTATATGCCTCCATATATTATATAGATTGTGCAATAACATGTGAGGAAATTAACCCGATACTTGTCCCGATAACCCGATAATTAAATACTTTTTGTAATCATTTTTAAATTTAAATGATAAAGTTAGAAACGTTTTAAAAAAACAGATTAAACTTTTAGTGATAAAGAGTAAATGCGTCATACATTACGCATTAACATTTACGCAAGTGTTTTATGTCATCGCCTCAACCGTTGCTCCAGAAACAGTGAAATCTAAATCTGGACATCAACTAACAGGTAGACTCGCCTCTTGCTAACCAAAAACTATTAGGCACTCCACTTATTACAAAACGCTTCAACTTAAAATTGCATGAATGAACTTGAGTTTGTGGCTGTTAAAAAAATGCGATTTTCGTTTGCATTTGGGTTTTAATTATGGTCAATAAAATCTAATGTTCTAGATTTTTGTCTAAACGCTAACGTTAAAAATCGTGTCAGAATACGGAATTTAAAATTCAAGTATAGGGAAAATAAATACGTTAACATGTATGTGGAGCTAATCACGCAATAGAGCATTATTTATTAATCTTTCGTTTGATGAAAAGCGATTTAGTTAATATGTCAATGTTATTGAACAAAAAATTGGTACAACTTTACTGTATATCGTTTTTTTTTCACAATTTCGCACAACACTCAAATCGTGCAATTCTAACGCTATTTATTGTGAACAACAATTGCTTTGAAATTTTTTTTATTGTTGTTCCAATGGAAACGAGTATGAGCTGAACAACACTTAAAAAAATTAACAACGATACGCAATTTTTTCACATAATTTAAAATAAACAATAAAAACCCTGTATTTTAATGCAATTTATACTAATAAACTTGTGTATCCATTTGATAAGATTGTGATCATCATTCTGTTCATTCTATTCACTTCATGCATGAATGTGTGTTTTTTTTATTGTTCAATAGTACCCTAAAAAGTCATTTCAAATTAATATTCGATTCTTAACGATTTACTTTACTCTTTGTACACTTTTGAAATGCCTTGACTCTGTAATTTATGGTGACTTTGTTGTGTAAAATATATATATTCGCAAAAAATATCAGACAGTATTTTAAATTATACGCCTTTAGATCGCTGCAGCATATTATTAAAGAATAAGAATCGTATAATTTTGTTTCAGTATTTTAAAGTTAATAGGCTAAAAATTTTATTCTGAATAATTGTGTGGACCAAAAAATTGACAATTTATTTATGAACAGAGAAAACGTGAAACTCGAATCTCTTTGAATTTTTATTAATTTTATGATAATTTATATGCACTAAGAAACCGAGTTTAACCAGTTTTCATGCGTAAAAGTACACATTCTCTCAAAAATTTCACTTTAAAAAACCAAATAAAGCTATAAATTACTTTTGGTGGGAAATATTTATAATTTCCATTTCCAAAAATAGATAATGACGCGTTAGTGTAATATTGGATTTACAAAAAAATTCTTCGATTCAAGTCTTTATGTTTATATAGATAAATTAAAATGACATCGAAATGGAAAGATATGAATTTAATTTTATACATATCATACAAACAAACTCACACTATTGTATTGAACAAATGAAAAAATAACTTTGAATTGCATTGTGTTTCGCTATATTAATGAAAATTAAAATAATGAGTATTATGTGAGGACTCTTTTTTAATTTCGATTACAATAAGATGTATCACATGATAAAATATCCTTTGTATGGCATTTGCTTTGGAGTTAAAATGAAATACGCAACTACTCGACAAAATAAAATCCAGCTAACTTGTAATTTTATGTTTTTATTATTTCATTTACCTTGTAATATATAATAATTATGATAATTATCTACTGGAAACCAAATAAAACTAGACAGAACACAATACATAGCAAATATTTTTAATAATTCTCTAACACCAGCGAATATCACGCGTACTTAATTACTTAATCAGAAACCATTCGTTTTGATTTATAGGAATTAAAGTGTACCAATGGATGATTTTGAAACATATACTGTAAAATCTTGAAAAATTAAAATACAGTGTATAATTTTTAATCATCTAAAATTTATATTGAGCTAATAAATATCGGGTAAATTTCTTATTAATTGAGTTAACTCAATGAAGTTTTTCTATACACTTTAGTTTTTTATTGATCCCATGATAATTATAGGCGTTTTTTCGATTAAGTTTTGTTTTAATGACAGTTATTGAATGATATTTTCCTCTAATAGGTGTGAGTGAAAGTTATTTAGATTAAAGCCAGTTTTTTAGTGATATAATAACAACTCGTCTGTTTAAAAATTTTTTTGAATACATTTTCCTTAATAATTATTATGTAATATGAAACTGCTGGCTAATATCATGGGATCTTTATAACGTCTAATGACCAATCATTTTGTACGCTGAACTAAATATATTTTACCAGTGTTTTTGTTCATAAAAAATCGATCGAGTTTTTAAAATTTTTATTTTATAACATTGGTGTATGTTTTTAGATATTGGTGTACTAAATTACGTATTTTTCAACTCTAACTTTCGGTATTTTTGAGAAATTAATTTTAATCATTTGAATTTTAACGGCTAATTAGAAATAATTTGGCTAAAAGATGATTTTCATATTGTTAAGAATGAAATTTTAAATTATGCATAAACATATAATTAACGTAAATAAAATTAAATTATTCTTTTTTATAAAATAATTAGGATGACTTCATAGTTAATTATTGGAATCAAAATAAAAATATTTTTCTTAACTTTTCACGTACTACTCTGCGATTTCACATGCATCGGACGTAAACTGTAATTTTCTAAACATTATTATAAATAATGAAAAAAATGAATTACTGTACACATTCTTTAATAAAATTTTCTTATCTTCTGTTGATTCTCTTCCAAGTTGGTCTTTCCATAAGTTTATTTTGAAATAATGCTTGCTATCAACTAGAGATGTGCTTCATAATTTTGAGTTGTAAAATTGTGCTCAAACTTTCCCTATTGCTGGATGTAATTAAAGACGTAAATGTCTTACAATATTTTCAAAAAGCTTTATATCATTCTTTTTCTAAAAATTTTATCCCATATCAATAATGATCGAGTTAATTAGCTATCAAATTAGCTTAACTAATATAATTGCTTCCTGAGATAGTACATGTTAAGATAAAACTTTTTATATTTACAGTTTATTCAAAATTTCTGGAATTTTATTTCTCGTGGGATTCGTATCTTAATTAATTCAATAAAATAACTGGTCAATGCAACACACATTGGAATCAAGTGATAAGTACTGCTCTAATCAGTTTGCAATATTTTTTCTGGGAGTAATAAATAAAATGTCAATGAATTATTTCTCACGACTAATTATTACGATCTTATTTTTTATTTAGTTGTTATTAATAACAGTGACGTGTGAGCCAGTAATTAAATATTGATATTAATTTTAGTATCATACATGTAAAATACTGTGCACTAATTCACACCATAAGAACTTGAATTTTAGCTCACTTTTTTTATTTATATTGAAATATCACATAATTTTTTTGTCACATTATACCCGTTTATTTTTTAGCTCTTCAAAGAAACTATTTTTTAAATTAAGCCATTGATAATTAAACTGTAAAGAATTCGAAACACTCTAGCAACAGTTTAGATCACTGTAAATGTGAATAATTTTTTAGCTCACTTTTTATAAAAAAAAGCGGGCTTATGGTTTTGACAATGTCTGTCCGTCCGTCCGTCCGTCTGTCTGTGCCAAGTTTTAAATAAGGGGATTTCACCTATTTTTTTAATTTATAGACGGATTTTGCATTTTTTATTTTTGTTAAGAAAATTATATTTTTGGTACATAAGTAGGATTTAGCCTAAAAGTGAGCTCTCTATGAATGTGTCGTTCTTGTTTTTTTTTGTTTTGACAAAAGTGATAATTTTCTAATTTATGTTTATGTTTGCTCAAATTCTTTAAAAAATTAGTTTATTCAGAAATTAAGAAACATCTTGATGAAAATTAATAGAATAAATAATATATTACTGTAATAAACATTTTAATAAATGTTTGATTTGCAAATAATAAAAGAACGCGAAAATCATGATACAAGTGCAGCACAATCAACCGAACTCAAGAATAATTTATTTTAACACTAAATCAATCTTAATTTACGCTGGAATTTCATTCATTCACATAATGTCATAATTTTGGCAAACTAGCTTATTTATTTTCACATTTCATTTTAATTACATTATATTAATCTTATAAGAATAAAACGTTATTCTCTTAGAAAATTTAAGAAAATAATTTCTCATTAATTAGTACTTGAACTCTGTATTATATTTCTAATTTGTTTATGCAATAAATAAATCACCGAAATGTACAGAAAATGCAACTGAAGCCACTGCCCAAAGAAGAGTATGGAAAGTTTCACGTCGGAGATACATATATAGTCGCCTGTGTGAGTAATTGGTCTATTTTTAGAAAATTAGACTGATTTAAACAGCATCTGATTACAGCACAGTATAATTCACAAACTTTTCCGTTTTACCCGTAAAAGGCGAGCGAATACAAGCAAGAGGTTGACTCGCAAATGGAACCGAAACCATCAAAAAATAAGCTATACATTCACATACACTTCTGGATTGGAAGCAAAGCTACCGTAGATGAGGCTGGCGTTGCCGCTATTAAAACAGTAGAGATGGATGAATACCTCGGAGGCTCGCCTGTGCAGCATCGAGAAGTTGAGGGTTAGATTATTGACAATGAACTTTGATAATGACCTTAATTTTTTTCGAAAGTTAACTGACAAAAATGTAGATCAATTCGCTTGTACTGTCATGCTGATCATGTAATGTCTGAGATTTTTCGAAAACATAGTGATTTGTGTTTGAGTACACACGAGTTATTTGTTAGTTGTATACAGAAAGGGACGTTAAGTGTCACGTGTTTGTGGGTATACTAAGTTAGTAATCGTAGTTCCAAACTTGTTTTGCTATTGTACTACATTGTGTACGAATTAAAAATCCCATTAATAAGGAAATCTTATACCCGGTCTCAGCCTTCTTATACTCAGTCAGTCTTGTTCTGTATACAACTAACAAAATAACTCGTGTACAGTATATGTCAAATTATTGGAATTCAGCCCAAAAGTTCAATTACTGTCTCCCAGCGAAAACGATAGTAAATCAGAGAAAGCATAGAATTATATCAATGCATGCTTATTATAATTCAAAATACGGTACATTACACACACATATTTTTGCAGTGGTGTTGAGTAGAGTTATAAATAGTAACAAAAATAATAAAAGTTTCTTGTAGTTTTCAAGTGTAAAGTCAACAGAAAACCAGGAAAAATACTTAACAGAATTTTGCGCAATTGTTTTAGTTACAAAAGTATTATCGATTTTCAAGTGTTTATGAATTTTGCAGAATAGTTTAAAGTGGGTTATAGTTGCAATATTTTAAAAACAATCTTTCTTATCATAGGTTATGAATCGCAAAGGTTTTTATCGTACTTTAAAAACGGAATCAGGTATAGCATGCAATGCAAATATTGTATCAAATCTTAAAGCAAACTTAACAATAAAACACATTATTTGATTTGCATGACAAAGACTGCTTAAAGGAGGCGTAGGAAGCGGACTCCGAAAAGTTGATTTCACGGTTCAACCGGAACTATTCCAGATTAAAGGAAAACGCAATCCTGTTGTGAAACAGGTACAAACTAATGCGAAAATAGCATTAACAATATAGACTAAACTACTACTTGAAATAAAAACAGCTGAAACAAGTGAATTGGCTTCCGTTCAACGACGGAGACATCTTTATATTGGCCACCGGAAAGTATATATTTGTGTGGATCGGCAAAAACGCGAACCGATTCGAAAAGATACACGCAATCAAAATAGCGGAAGAGCTAAAGGGAGAACACCATTATTGCGAGTCAATTGTTATTGTAGAGGATGGTAACGAAATATTCGATTTGGCCGGCGATGAGTTGGTGGCGTTCGAGCAGTATTTGCCTCTCGACAAAAAAGTGGTGGATAGGGCTGGTCCTAAGGAAGAGGACACGAAATACGAGAATTTTGAGAGATCGGACCTAACGCTCTACCGCTGCACAGATAGTGACGGAACGTTGAGCGTAATTCGCGTTAAAAATGGTCCGTTACTTCAATCAGACTTGGATTCCAATGTATAAAATACTTGTTGTAATAAATATTGGATTTAATTCATATTTTCCATGAATTAAGGACACGTTTATAATCGATAATCAAAACGACGGCATATGGGTTTGGGTGGGAAAGAAAGCGTCGCAGAAAGAGAGACAGGAAGCGATGAAATACGCGCTCGAATTAATTAAACAGAATAACTATAACCCGAAAACTAAAATATCGAAAGTGATTCAAAATGGCGAACATGTCGAGTTTAAATCGCTGTTTAAATCGTGGGTGAATTACGGCGAGAGCGTTGGCCTAACAAAACCGAAACCGTTGGGAAGAGTAGCGAAAGTGTTGCGCGAAAGTTTCGACGCCGACAGTCTCAAAACTAATCATTCGCTGTCTGCGGAGACACAGCTCGTGGACAATGGCAAGGGTACGAAAGAGATATATCACGTGAAGGGTACGGAATTGTTGGAACTAAAACCGGAAGATTGGGGCAAATTCTATGAGGAAAACTGTTACGTTATTGTCTACACTTATAATTCAAATGCGATCATTTATTTCTGGTATGGGCTCAAAGCGTATGCCGACGAGAAACATACGGCCCAATCAAAGGCCATCGAAATCGACGGAAACCGTTACGCGGGTAAAGCGGTTGTGGCCAGAGTTGTGCAGTACAGCGAACCGCTACACTTCACACTCTTGTTTTCCGGTTCGATGATCATATTGAGGGGACGATACGTTGTGGACAAGGCCTGCGACGAACGGTATATGTTACAAGTGAAGGGAACGTCCGCCTATAATAGCAAAGCGGTTCAAGTGGACCTCAAAGCGTCTACTCTTAACTCGAATTGCGTTTTTGTGGTCATCAAAAACAAACAGCGATATGTTTGGGCCGGAAAAGTATGCGTAATTAAAATCAATTAAACACAAATTTAAATGGTTATATCGGTAATAGCTTAGTGGCGGAGATAAGCAAGAAATGGGACGAAGAATTGCGAGTAAAGATGGCGATACTCAAGCGGAATATACTCTCATACTGGAAGGCGAAGAAACCGATGATTTCTGGAATGCGATCGGAGGTAAAGATATTTACGAAAGCGATAAACAAGAGAAGATCGAGCATGACTTCCGAACTGCGCGATTGTTCACAAGGAAAATAGTGAACGGAAAACTAACGTTCCCTGAAGTGGTTAACTATACGCAGAAAGATCTACTTCAAGACGAGATGATGATCTTAGGTAATACTATATACCGGATAATAATTATTGTTTATGATATTGAATGCGTGTGTTAAGACTCTTATGACGTGATTTTTGTGTGGATCGGCAAACAATTTGAGGCCCAAAATAAAACGGAATTGGCGTTCAAATTGGCGCAAGAGTTTATAGCCAACGACTCCGCTGTTAGAGATGCCAATTTAAACGTGATTGTGGTAAAGCAAGATCACGAACCGTCTAATTTTACCGGGTTTTTCTTCCATTGGGATACCGCTTATTTCCGGGTAAGCATTACACATTTTTATTATATTCACGATATATTGTTATACCGAAATTTATTTTGTTTTTTACTTAATGTTTAGAAGTCCCAAAGCTACGAACAAATTCGTGACGAAATGAGGCAACTTTTTATGAAACGTTTTCCTAACAAATAAGGAAATATTTTTTGAATAACTATTATAGTTAAATGGCTACAAGAATATGCTTTTTGTTTTTACTTAAATAAAACACATAAAGTTAAATTGATTTATAATTTACTAAAAGATAGGTTAGTTTTTTGAGTAATTTAAGAACTCGTTTATCATTTTAAATGAATAAATTTTTAGCTCACTTTGACAAAGTCAGCTATTGGATTTAGGATTCATGTCTGTAACTCTGTAGACTTTTTTTAACTCACAAAATTCACGCAAAAATGAACAAAATTGGGTCAAAAGTGGTTTTAAAATGGGCAAAACAGGGCTTAAATTAGGTCAAAAATAACTAGAAATGGGGAAAAACTAACACAAAATCTGGTCACAAATGGTTAATATCGGGGCAAATATGAGTAAACTTTGGTTTCACGCGTCTTACTAATTAATTTAAAACACGTTATAACACGCCCCTAATTGTATCTATAAGACCAGTATTGATGTTATCACGTCGACAGCTAAACTAAGAATGAATAAAAATATCCTTAACACTCACATTTATAACAATGTTTTAAAACAATAAAAAATATTTATCTAACCAATAATAATTAAAAGTTTTGTTTGAAAATAAAATTACAAAAATGTTAAGCAACAATATAATAAGTTTTTTGTCGTAAAGGGAATATAATCTTGAGTTGTAAATGGGCCCCAATTTGTCGGGCCTCCGATATTTTTCTCGGGCCAGGCCGGGTTCGGGCCTATAAGTAAAAATAACCGGCTGTGTCGGCCTTTGAGAAAAAACATCGGGCCGGATTAGGCCTTTGCGGCTAATAGGAGACAAATTTTTATTTAACAAATTGAATGCGTAAACGAAATTTGATAATTCCTAATTAATAATAACATTAAAAGTACTAAATAAAACCATGTTATACATAAAAAGCAAAGTTTTTATCATGATGTAATTAAGCAAAAATTAAAAACAAAGCAAGTTTTTTATCGGGCTGATTCGGGCGGGCCGAGTCAAGTCTATGTTTTATCGGATCGGGCCGGGCTTTATTTTTTCAAAATAGTCGGGCTCAGGCCGGGCCTCAACCTATCGGGCCAATGTCTGGCTCGGGCTTAAAATTTTCTCCGTTTACCAGCCAAATTGGTTAAATGCATAATCTCGACTTTTATTTAAAAAGTAAGCTAAAAAATTATGTATGTATGTAATACCCGAATGGGTTATGCTAAAAGAAACTAAAATTAGAATTACAATATTAGTATTACAATTTAAACCAATCGTTCCTTTATCTAGTCTGCGTTCAAATTCTAAATCTTATTTGCCATAAAAATTTCAAAAAATAAGTAATAAAAATTATTTGAGATCTTGAAAAGCGGTATAATTTTATTCGAATATTTGCGGTTTGGATTATACGCAAAAGTAATAAAAGTAATACTTAAATATTTTATTTTGCAATTACACTTAAAAAATTTGTTCAAAATTAAGTTTATCTAAAGAGTTTGTCTAAATGATTAAAAAGAGGTTAACTAAATGTTGTTATTTATTAGGGTTTGCTAATTAAACACGAATTCCATCAAGATATCAGTTTTTCGTCCATAAATTGCTTCTTTAAGTGAAAATAATTTTTGAAAAAGTAGTCCGCATGCGGCTAGAAATTAAAATTAATTTATTAAATAGAAAAATTGTACTTAAACAGGGATCAAAAATGAGCTAAACAACAATCCATACCATAATAAAATTCTTGTCTGGTATAAGATCCATTCGATCGAATTTTAGGACAACCAAAGCTGTCCATAAATTATCAATAACGCTAAATATTTTAATCTCGTTTATTATCTGCTCCACTGAATTGCGTTCGTCATTCACAAATGATGGGCCGACAACTTTCACTGATTCCTCGATGTATTGATTAATAAAATCGGTTAGAATAGAGTCGGAAGGGAAATCCTGGAGCAATGGTAAATTACCCAAATCATAGACATCACGACCCCATTCAGAGAATATATGTCCGAAATCGTAGCCACGATAGCCATAACAGGCGTACTCGAAATCGCAAATCCGTATTTTAAGGCCACACTCGTCATCCATTATCATAATATTGCCGCCGCGAAAGTCGTTGTGACAAAACACGATCGGACTGTTTGTTTTTGTTAATAGTTGTTTAGTCCACTCTATCTCTTGTTTCAGGTCATTATTTTTAAGTGTTTCGCAATTGCATTCATCGATTAACTGGTCGATTGGAAACTGTTTGTAAGCCATATCGTAATAAATGTCGAGTGTGTTCGATAGCCATTCAGAAGTTGTCTTCTTTATCGGCACTTCTAATCCGTGAATTCTCGCCAATTGTTTTGCCACTTCCCTCATAAGCATCTGATCTTTTTGATGAACAGTATTAAGTTGTTGATGCTTTAGTTATCGGCAATCGATGAAAATAAATGAACAGATTTTAAATTAATTCAAAAAATATAAAACTTAAAATTGAAAAATGAACGGAAAAAACATTATGGATTGTGGCATACTTTACAATACTCAATAATTAGTCCATCTTCGAAAATACCGTACACTTTAGGTGCGATCTTCTTTTCAGACGCTAATGTAGCCACGATTACATCAGAAAGTCTAGTATTGTGATCGCAGATATATTTATTAAACTGTTTTTGGCCATAAAAAAGAATGGCTACTTGTGTGGGTTCGTCGCCAATTGGTTTAATGTCACTCGAAAGCTGGCAGTGATATAATTTATTAGTGCTTCCGCCGAATATGCGTTTTAGTTCGATCATATCCGGAATAACTTGATTCCAAACTCCTTTGAGATGATCCTTACAGTACTTTAAACATTCATCTTTAACCAAATCGCTATCGTCGTTCATAATCATGACTGCGTTAATATTTGTATGAACACTCAACTTTCTGTTTTATTTTGTGATTACTTTACTTTATCATTCGCTTCATCACAATAAATGGTTTCAATGCTGATCACACGATATAACGTGATAGAAATTTTCTAAAATTATAATTAATTAATAAAACAATTTTACCGTTGTTTGCGGTTCATTATTTTGGTAGCATTTTTTTTTGTTTATAAATTGGAAAAAACATTAATTTATTTTCTTTAAAATCTGATTACAAATAGAAAAGATGTCGTATATAAAAAATCTTTTGATATATTAAATACATGATAAATTTAATTACAAAATTCGAAAATTTTAATATTCTGGTTATATAAATATAAAAATGTCAACAAATATATTATTAGATTATATAAACATATAAAAAAACTATTTTTATAAACAACAAAACTATTTTTATAAACAACAAAACTATTTAATAAATAACAATATGTTAAAACAGAATTAAATTAGGAACTGCTGGTCGTTTTTTGTGGTGATTAGTGCTCCAAACAAACACATTTCCGTCCATATACGCCACATATAATTGTTGGTTATCGTACGAATAAGTTAGACTATTCATACAGAAAATAAAGTATATTATTAATGGCTGAAAATGATTGCTAAAATTACCATCTGATAGGAGTGTTAACATTTGCCGCTTTAATATCAGTGACAGGCGCTAAATCCCAGGAACTCCAGAGTCTAACGACACCATTAGTGAATCCGGTGGCGATAACATTGATGGACAAACCCTCCGCCGCTGTGGA
>JAQIXJ010000542.1:0-31531 GCA_034700185.1 Phthiracarus laevigatus
TCAGTTAATTCTAAGCATTCAAATGATGTATATATTGTTAATTGATCCAACAGTTTTTAATATAATTCAATTGTGATCAATTGGACCAATTAACAATATATACATCATTTTAAAGCTTATAATTAACTGAATTTTTAGATATAAGTATTAAGATAATCGGTAGTTCGGTTCAAGAATGACAAATTGGTGGCAGAAGAAGATAATAGTATTTATCAAACCGTTATTTTTGTAAAACTAGTATATTTTTGATATAGGCATAACACTTTTGTATGCATACAACAATTACCGTAAATTAATGTGTATACCGCGCACCTAAATTATTAAGAAAATTTTAATTTTTTACTTAGATTACGGGCACCACTTGTAAAAATTGCAATTCTTGTATAGCGCACATTCATATATTATTCTTAAATTCAACTTTTTTGCTTAGATAACGCGCGCGGTATAACACTAATTTACGGGTATAGCAAGCGTACAAAAGTTGATGGAACATACGGTATATGTGACTTTGAAACACATCCTTTCAAATTAAGTTTTAAGATTTGTATTTAAAACACTATTTTTCAAGTCTTTTAAGTCCATAAAAATTATTTTATTTTTTGAAAAGACATTCATGACTTTGAAATGAGATTTACCCAAAATTTCGATCATTGATTCTCATAAAATTATTATATTAATACTATCTCACTCATATTTTATATTAATATATTGTTAAATGGAATTGTCATTTAAGCTATTAAAATATTTATTATTTAATCCGAAATATCATTTCTTAAATTTGAATCTAACGTTAAGTTTATAATATAAATTCGATGTATTTAGGTTACCTATTATTTGCTAAAATATCAGAAAATTGCAATTTATTTTCTATGAGTTTCCCAATCTCTATTTAAAACGTTTAAGGTTTAACCAAATAACCATGTTTTAAAAACCAAAAATCTAAACTCTTTATAATAAAAATACTACAAATCAATAATTTCCTATCAAACTCACAAAAAATACGCATGCAATAAAAATAAGTTATAATAAATACACTAATACAAAAATTTTATAAAAAAATAATTTCAATCTGTTCTAATACAATGATCACTTTTTGTAAACGAAATTCTTGAAACATAAAAGCGCAGTATTGTTGCTCATTATATGACATCCTGTTTTAAAATCAGTGTTACTCTTAATTATTATGCTATTTTTAATTGCATGATATAACATATTATGTTTCGTTACGTAATTTTAAGCAATGAAAACTAGAATTTCTAAACAATGTTTACATTACCTTTTATTTATATAATTTTTGACTAATTATTATGACGAAGAGTTAATTTTGAGATTAAAAATACATAGTTTCGATGTTTTCTCGGAGAAGTGAGATTTGTTCTGTAGAAGTTGTTATAAATAAGCATAAATACTATCTTTAATTGATTACTGTTTTAAAGTTTACTTACGCTGTGGAAGGTTCGCAATAACGCTTTGCTTCCTCAAGAACTCCAAACACAGCTCTTTAGATAATCCGAACGAACGCATATTATGCAAAAATGCTCTGTTATTAATTGTAAACGATTATAAGCACGAATAAAAAGTTTATAACCAAATTCACTAATAGTTACCCGAGTTGGCCAAAAGTGATATTTTCTTGAAATTTGGCCTCGTCTTGAATATCCTCAAACTTATATTGATGTAACTGACACCGCGTTGGCGTTGGCCTGTGAGCGCGTTCGCTCTGAATTGCGTCGAAGAACGCTGCCGTCCAAAATCTTAACGATCGCCAAATCGGCTGTTCTCTGAGAACATGGTATAAATACTGTTTTTGCTGTCCATTGCCCTGAAATAAATGTGCTTGATTTTCGTAGTAATACGTAAAGCACATATTCATTAATGTCTTAGCGGGTGTGAAGTCATCCGATTCCGCGCATTCAAATAATACTATTGCAAAATATTGCGCTAAACTATAAAATGTCGATTCTTTAACTTTTCGGCTGATAACTCGCTAAAAATTAAAAAAAAAATCACATTTTATTGCATTGGAAATGTATTACTATGGTTTGATTACCTGTTCATTAACATATCTGGCAAACCATAATCGTCCGAATTCGGTTCGACATACATCACCGAATTTCGATTTCTCTTCCACTGTTATGAGGTTACTAATTATATAGTTATTTAAAATTAAGATATAGCTTTAACGAAAATGATGGAATTGTGAAAATACCTTTCATTGAATATCTTCGTTACAAATGATTTCATAAAAATTTTCGATTCTCTGTACTCTTCGATTTGACTGTCACAGCTGGACGACGACGTGTTTGACGATTTTCGAGAGTCACATCTATTACACTTCTCGTCATTTGTTGATTCTTCTGCGTCTGAAGACTCTAAACTAGTGCTTTGTCCGCTTCCAATGCCCAATGACTCCGTTTTCCTGTAAAACCTTAATGGTTCTTGAGTTTCCAAAGCCCGTAATTCCGAAACAGAGGTCGAACTGCTTCCCATACTGTGTCCGCTATCGATCGTATCTAAAGAATCAAGACTTTGACCTTTATTTCGATGTTGATTTTGAGTGTGATAATTAATTTCTGGCTGACCAAAAACAGATCTATTTTTTGACTTTCGAGAGAAAGAGGTCGAAGAATTACTTGTAACCATTTTATGGTTCGATTCATCGGAGTCGGTAAACGCCACATCAAAGCCTGCCTGTAAAGCAGCCTCCAATTTGGACGATAAACCAGAGAACAGATTATCTTTTATTCCCCAAAAACCGGCAGAACTGAATAAACGCGCCGACGATTTATCATTTTCGCAATCGTTTACAAGTCGATCATCGATTTTAGTATTATCTGTTTCCATTCCGTTCAATTTGATAGTTTTAAGCAAACACATAGATATTAATGTAGTGACAGTTACAGTAACACAGCTTCCACCGGCATATTCCACGTTATTTCCTCAAACTGATGCCTTCACTAAGCTTTACCAGTACTCATACTCTGTGCCGGTATTCAAATTAATCGCAATATCTCCTCATTAGGTACAGGTATAACTGATAATAAATATGTTTTCCAACGCTAATAGTAGAATTAATGTTTTTGATTAACACATTCGCTGTTAATAACAAGTTTTTTAATAATTAATAGGCACCAGTAAAGTATTGCTGCGTTGGTCTAGATTTACAAATGAATAGTACTTTAAATTTACTTATCACTTATGGAAAAGCAAAACTTATCGTGTATTTTATCATGAATCCAATAAACTTTATACTGCATAATGCATTTATACACTGCAGACTTTAATAATAATTCTGTGACATGATATGGGTTATACACGTACAAGAATCGAATATGAACTTACTTTTATGTTGACTGAAATAATGAAAACAAAATGATGTCATTTGTTAAGATAAATAAAACAATTTATAGTGAGAATAAATGCCATTTATCATTGCTTATAAAGCTATTTATTCGCTATTCTAGTTTACATTTGACGCACTAAAATGACGCTTATTTTACAGATATAGTTCATTATTTTTCTCGCAAATTATTGATTTTCTGGATATGTGACCCAAATCTCATAGCGGATCATTCGAATCTGTTGTTAGTATTTGGTCAAATTATATATAGAACTCGACTATATATATAACGTTATAAATTGTTAAAAAGGATACATTATTCAAGTTGCATTCAAGTCATTTATTCGTAAAATTAAAATTTGATTTAATTTGTAATAAAAAAGTTCATTGAACTTACATAGTTTTTGAAGAATAATCGTATAAGAAATTATTTAAACAAAATCATCAAATGATGTCATGTTTTAATGAAATTGATTTAAAATTAAGAATTAATAATTACAATATTTTGGAATTATTCCCTCAACTTATATGGCTAATACATAACAATGTGATTCAATTTTAGCCAAATAAATTCTTTACTAATTATTAATTATTATTTTTGTTTAGTAAAAGTTAATATAAGAAACAAAAATTAAAAAATCCCACTGAAAAATCAGGCCTGGTATTAGGGTGTCTATAAAACAAATAAGGTTATCAATTTTAATTTAAGATAAGAGCAGTTCTAATATTTTTTAAATCAAGCATAAAAGATTTTTAGAAATTTCATTTCAATTGATTTATTTTGTTATCACAAGTACTTTTCAATTTAGGATTTACTGGAATTTTTGAAAAATTAGATTTGTTTTGATTTGTTAAAATATTTTCAATGTACACTGTGGAGGAAATAATGTGCAGGACTTTAGTTTCAATGAGAATTTGTCGATTTTTTAAAACAAAATTCGAGTATTTTCAGTTAAATTTGAGCATATCTCTTAATTGAAAAATTTAGTCGAACTGTACTTTATTTATGTGACTTAATCTTTTCAAAACTTACCGATAAATGAAACAATAGTACTGTAACTAATACTAATTAATAATCGATTAATTAAATGAAGTATTTATTTAAAAATATTTGAAATTATTTAAATTAAAAATTATTAATAAAATTTTTTCCCAATTCATTAGTACGTTATTAACTTATATATCGTTAACTTTATTATTTTCGATCATAATTCAATGTCCATATGATTTAACAAAACAAAAATTATCTGTTTTGACAGATGTTTCTCGTATGTTTAACTTTATTACGAAATTTAATGAATAATGCATTGAATAATAAAAGCTTTTATTACTTTAATTACATTTTTCTAATAAATAAATAATTAAATGATTATAACAAGAGCCGTAAAAACTTTTTAGACAACTTTTTTTTTAATGGATTTTATATATAAAATCTTAACTCAAAGTAAAAATAATGTATAATTGAATGATAGTAAAAACTAACTACTTTTTTCAAAATGATTAAATGCAATATAGTTTGTTCCAAATTGATTAAACAATTGCAAGCAAAACCTCAACTTTTACCTGATTTTCAGATAACTTTACTATAGTTTTATTACTGTTTCATAAAAACTTAATTACGCATATAAACGTTAATTGGCATTTCTATCTAAATTTTTACTTCTCTGTTATTCACATAAAATACGAAATCTTAAAGAAACAAAATGATTACATTATACTACAAATTTTAACACATGATAATAATTTTATCGTAGAAACAAACACATTTTATCGTCAGTTGCTTTCAATTTTTCTTAAGAATAATACTGACTCATGAATGCTGTATTAATTTATAACTTTTACGAATTTATTTTAAATATTTGATGTGCTTTTACTTCCGTATAGCTAACGCTAACGAAATATTTAAAGTTATAAGAACGTACATTAAATATCTTATAATAAATACAGTAAATTCAGACATATTCTTAAGCAAAATTTGAAAACCAATATTAACGGTGAGAAAAACCGAACCAAACATTATTATCCGCAGTTAACCTCATAACATGTACTACTGTTTTAAATTTAAAATGTTTCGGATTGAATTAGGTTAACAGACTTTCAAATTCAGTTCAAAAATGTATTCCACAGTAATTAATAAATAGAAAGACTTTTAAAAATAACTTTAATACATCACATCCATTGTTATGATGCATATAAAGTCGAATTTCAATTCATTTTCTATACTCGCGGATTAGTTTGTGTTGGTTTTAATTTATTTTTTGCCCACATTTACTCATTCACACTACACTTTATCGTAATAACTAAGTTGTAATACTGATGATTAAAATTATATTTATTTAAATTAATGTTTTGTTCGTTAAATTGAGTAATTAAACAAATTTAAAGTTATTACAATGACTAGCGATAAATCTTTTTTGATCAAATAAACTCTTTTAGGCTCAGCTTTAACTTTCAAACTGTTTTAAAATGAATAGAATAGTGTTTTTATAAAATAATGACATTTGAATATTATAAGTTAATAGATTTAAATATTTTATATACTTTGCAAAGTTTTTTTATATACAACCTCTTTTTAAAATTTTAAATACTAATTTTAATTATCTAATATAACATTATTTGAATACAATTAATTTATTATTCGAAGCTATTTTGTCATGTCTCGAAAAATATAGTATACTATAAGACGATTAAAATAAATAAACTTAAGCGATGAAAATTTCGAAATAAATAATTACTCAATTATGAAAAACACATTCTTATTACATAAAAAACATATTTTTTAAAAACTTTTTTAACTTAAGCCAACTTTTTACTTTAAAATTTTTAATATAACGTTCCTATTTTACTGCGTAAACAATTAATACTTAGAAAAATTTGTTAATGCATACGTATTGTAACGTTAACGTCGTAAGTATCACCGCTAATAATAGCATAATACTAATAATTGAGCTTAATTTGATTTAAAAATATTTGAAAGTTTTAGCTGATTTTTTAACTAGAGATCAATTACGACTAGAATTTTTTTTATAGTTAGAGTAACTTTGATTCTACAACTGATATTATCTTTGGTAATGATTGGTAAGTCATGATATAACTAATATTAAATTGTCTGCTTATGTTTCGAATTACACAATTTAAGAATAAAAAATAATGAACAGTTTTACTGGAAATCCTATCCTCCTTCAGGTCCATACTCACATGGAACTGCTTGCAAAAGTAATTGACAATTTTTGGTAATTATTCCTATAAAATAAGTACAAATAAATTAAATAAAAATTCGCAGTAACATAAAGAGATATCATACTTATTAAATTAGAGCATCGATAGCGGAAAACGACGAAAGGAATATAAAAAAACATGCCAGAAATTATATAAATCATTGCGTATAAATATTCGATTTGAGGTTTTTCTATAATTGGCGCCACAACCAAATAGATTGAAATCAAGAACACTAATACCGGTATACTCAGGTGAACCTAACAAATCAGGAATTAAAACTTTTTTAAAAAAATATACGTGAATTATAATAATAAATAGGCTTCAAATTACTCTATAAGGCCGTGGTTTATTTTTGTAAGGCGACTTAAATCGCAAAATAATTAGAGAAAGCATTGTTGCACCATAGAAAAGCCATGCGGTGAAACTAAAGAAATCTATTAAACTTTCAATATTTCCAGGAATCACCATTAATACTTTGAATTAGTAGAAAAAATCACATTAATTAAGATTGCATTGCATTAATTTAATTGCGTTAATTTACTTGAAAGGAATGCATTGAATACGAGAGCTGGTGATGGAGTATAACGACTCATATGTACGAATGATAAAACGTCGATCAAATGTCCTTCTCGTGCCGCCACAAACGCCAATCTAAATGTATATATTTCTTTGGTATAAAACAGATCAAATAACGTGATTTTTTACCGTCCACTAGTAAAACATGATCCATTTCCGGCTCCAAATGAGGACAATGCCACAGATATAGGCATAATAATGGCAGCAAATCCCAAAACACGAGTACCCCATGTCTAACAAAAATTATTGCAATATTTTCAGCATATTTTTTAAAATTAAAATAAAAATAGAAATTACCACAGCAACCGCATCAGATGCCAGTATTTCTTCAATAGACATAACACTCTAAATATAGAATAAAAAATTGTTTATTCCAAAATTTACAAATTTAAAATCTAGCTAACGGTATAATTTAATAGTTAAGCTAACCATATAAGAAATGTTGACGAGAACATAGCAAACAGTGACCATAGGAATACCAAATATTATAGCTAGTGGTAAGTTCCTAATATATATGTGTTTTTGATTGTAGATTAGTTTAATTGATTATAAGTATTAATCAATTACCGATAAGGATTAATTAGCTCTTCTGTAACATAGTTTAGATTATTCCTAACAAATAAAGACAGAAAGCAACGTCACAAACAGTTTTCAAAGACATCTTAGACCGATAAAAAAAATTTCAACCAAAAATATTTAATTAATATTCGTTGCATATTAGTTATTTTAGAACCATTTATAGTACAGTAAAATGCAAGCATTAACCATTGCTATTGGAGTGTTTATTTCTGTTATAAATATGTGGAAACTAAAATAAAATTGGAACAAAAAATAAAAAATTGGATTAATGCCTATTTATATTTTTAAGAATGAGTTTATTAAGTCGTGTAAGCCTATATCATACACAATTACTAGAAGAAACAAAAAGTCAAAATTTAGACATATATAACGTAACAATTAATTAATTATGATTCATCAATATTATAAATAATGAAAATTTGTTTGAATCAAAATGAGAACATAGGACATACCATCCGTCATAAGCCCATAAACCACTATAAAATGCGGTTGCGATGTCAGATAAAGAATGTGTGGACCCTTCAAAGCCTTTGGAAATATGCTGAGTATTCCCTTGGAGTAAAACAACAACACCGCCGATCACTATGATAATGATAGCGAGCAATTTGGCGGCAGTAAACACATTTTGGGTACTGGTAGCCAAATTAACACTGTAGCAATTGACATAAGTGATTGTAACTGTAATTCAAAAATAAATTCATCGTACTTGTAATTAGTCGTCGACATACCGAAAACTCAAAAGTTGAACTTAAGAGCAGTCAAACCCATGTTGTGGATTGAATGCATTGTGCGTGTCATTTGTTACATACCAATAAAAAATATCGTTATTATCTTGATTACCGATGTTTCGGGAACACATCCCAAAAAGAATGGCTGAACAACATATTCGCTTAGAGTCAAACATATAATTGCCAACATTGCAGGCTTTAATACAAATACCGAAATCCAAGAAAAAAGAAACGCTAAAAGACCACCAAACGATTCTAAAATATAGGAATATTCTGCACCAGATTTGGTTATTAAGGTACCTAATTCTGCGTAACATAGAGCGCCTACAAATCAATTCAATTCAAATTCGTTTTAACAAATATATATGAATGAATACAACTTAGCATTTATAGGATTTTAAGGCATGATTACCTAATAAAGAGATGATACCAGAACCAGACCATATTACTAAACTTAATCCAACCGAACCAGTCCTGTTCAGTACACCTTTCGGAGATATGAATATTCCGCTTCCTATCAAATTTTGTAACCGATTAACAGTTTTATTTTTCGAAATAAAAATTTATGATTTTGTTTTTATAGTTTTTTCATGATTCAAAAGATATTTATAGTTTGTAACCCAATATATATGGTATACTAAAAATAAAATAACTGTATTTTTATCGAATTCACTCACACGTAAAACTTAAATAATTCATTGTTAAAAACTTAAAGCGTCTATAGTTTCGAGAAAATTAATATTCAATTAATTCAATTAAAAAACAGTTAAACACGATATAACGACCAATTTTGGTAATATTTGGCTTAGTATGACAAATACGCGAAAATTGAATTAAAACGACAAACACTAACGAAACCAAACTAATAATATGGTATGAATTACCGATCATAGTTCCCACAATAAGCGCAGTACCACTGATCAGACCAACTCTACGTTTGAGTCCAACAATCGAAATATTGCCTTCGGATATGTTTCGCTGTGAATTAGATTTCCCATCCAAATTGATTTCAGTGAACTCCAATATCCTGTGATCAATGCCGCCATTTGTATTCACTGGAAATTAACAAAACCAATTACAAAATCATATAATTATTAACAAACAATTTTAATGTTCAACATACTAATTAATTGAAAATTGTTACTGTTTGTTGGGTTAGCGTTACTCTTGTTTTTTAGCATCAGTTTTGGTTATTATAGATGATCACTACATCACTACATCACTGCTATACCGTATAAGTCATACGTACCAAACGCTAACGCGTGCACAGTATTACTGTATATTCCTATTCCGTAGTATTCCGTAGTATTCCGTGTATTATTCTGGTTATTAGTTCATTGAAACGCTAACACCGTCACCAACACTCGTCATACGATTAGTACGTCACTCGTATGCCAAATGTGTCAATGTCTCCGTCAATGGCGCGCACCAAACATTATAATAATCGGTTTTGTTGAAATTTATCGCTAATTTATTTAGAATGCAGTCCTGCATCAATAACCAACACATGGCGATCAGTGATTGTCAGAGAGAATACGAATATAATATTTCGATTATAATCCACTCTAATTTCCCATTTAAGTTTGTTATTAAATATAAACAATAGAGTGCACCACACGTATAGCAAACCAATTTTAATTTTTTTACAAAAAAGTGATAGAATTGGCGTGAATTACAAAACTTGTAAAATAGATACATGACAATTATATGCTCGCGAATAATAACTTAAACCGATTTCGATCGAAATAAAATACAAACCTTAACCAAAGAAATGATTTATTTGACTTAAAATTTATTTTTATACAGTACAACTAAATTTGCACCATTTCGTCGTGCTTTTATTTTTCGAAACGCGTTTATTAGGGTTAAGATCAATCAGTTTTGTGTACATTATTCTGGCGACCAAGAAATAATTAGTGATTATTTCCCTTAAAAGCTAATTCGAGTAGAAAACAAACGCAATATAACGGGAAATATTCCAATGAATATTCTTTCCTTAAATTTTTTATGCCACAATTAAAATAAGATTGAAATTACACACAAGATTACCTGATTGTATGGAAGTGTCCATATTATGATGATTCTTGTTAAACAGTGTAGCAGTTTCAATGAATATAATAGCAAACTTTTAATGTACCAGTTAATAAAGAATATTTTTCTATCTGTTTATCCGCCTGTGTTTCTATGTTATTCCTGCATACCCTTCAACATCCAATTGTTATATTTAATTTGCTAAATTGTAAATATTCGAGTGAATATAAGATAAAATTTAAAAATTTTGGTAACAGACGATCGTTAACAATGAGAGAATGACAGAGTTGCTAAAATAATAACCCAGTTTTAACACACATTGAAAACTAAATTTCCAGTTTTAAACATAATTAAACTTAAGTTTGAAGAAAAGGCATCTTTTAGTTAATAGCTTATCGTATAAACTTATGATTTAATAGAACTTTCGAAAGGTATCGAATTCAAAGTGAGTCGATATGAATGTTAGTTCTTATTTACCATTTTTTAAAAATTTCATTTGTTTAGTTTAATTAAATCAAACCTTTCTAATTTCAATCCCATTTCTATCTATCTATTAATATTATATTTATTTAGATTAAATATAAAATAATTTAAAATAAATATTTATTACTGTTGAGTGCTTATAAAATGTATAGAGATTTTCTGGTATAAAAGTTGAATATAACGTAAAAGCATACTTTGTTTAGCTATTAATTTTCTGAAAGTTGCATCTATAAAGATTTTCGCTTAAATTCGCTCTGTTTCCAACACTCAATAAATTCTAAACGTAAAAATACTATATGACTTTATTCTCGAAACTTTATAGTGATGTCTAAATTTTATTTTAAGGGATTATTCTGCAAATTATAAATCTTCTGTTCCTAATTTATAGTTCTTAATATTTTATTAATAAATTGGCGTTAAAACATCATTGAAACGAAATACATAAGACTCTAAATGTGTTGTATAACGCAAAACTTAATCAGTTTCTGTAACAATTTCGCTGTGATTTTTTTACTAAAACTTTATTTGAAACTCTTCTTGAACATCACTACAAGAATCATTAGTCTTATACACATAATTTGTAATAATTATATTCTAATTGTTTCGATTTGCGTACAATATTTGAACGGTTCGTGATTTTTCAGAAACTCAAAAAATATTTTGTATTGCACTTTTTTACTCATTTGTTTTAAACTAAAACTTAAATTGTATTTACTGATATAAACTCGGTTATTTAATATCTAATAATGAGGATTTAAAATTTTATTATTTTCAGTAGAGAACTCAACATTATACTTTGGAACGGTCAAGCATTGAAGGCGAGGGGCAATAAAAAGAGCTGGTCGCAGGTATTAGAATGAAATTTAAATTTTAAATAGGATTTAGCTATAAGACTCAATATATTTGATGTTATCCCGCTTGGTTTTCTAAACATTAAGGAAACGAACACATCAATTATAGATAACTTATATTTCTAAATATAAGAAACTATTTTAGCATTTAAAATTATAAGTTATAATTTAATTTTTTGTTTTTTTTTGAAAAAAATTAATAAATTGTTACTAAAATATTAAATCAATAAAAATACTGGACATCGGTAGCATTTAAAACTAAGCTAAACAGAACTGAAAACGATTGTATTGGATTTAACTCTATAAATTTAATGATTGATTATTTTATTCAACTAACTTATTCTCGTATATTTTTCTAAAAGTTTTTTGGGAAAAAAAATAAAATTTACTGCACAGTTACAATAATTCTCATTTTCAAAGAACAATGCATTATAGTATAAAACAGTTTACAGCGCAGCGCTCAGTTTTAGGTGTGATTTATTGTGTTATTCTGGCCCTCTTTGTGTCAAACTCTTACAACTTCAGTCAATATATCATGTAAGGCGAAAAACAGCTTTTCTTCTTAACGTACCAAAAACAAAGATTACCTTTTGTATGAAAAACATCTATAAAAATTTTAACTGTAACATATTTTGCCACATGTGTCTGAAAGAATGTCTACCATCATTAGTATCATTAAAAAGTAAATAACAGAATGTTATTGGACCAACAAACTAAAATTTTTAACAAAATACGCGCACAATAGCTATTAATAAATCCAGTACTTTTTTGTAAACAATTGCATTAGTTTTAATTATTGTTTCATTCTTTTAAATAATGACAAGGTTTACTAAAAATAATTCAAATTTGTAACAATACGCTGGAAACTAAGTAAGTTAGCTATCAGTTTTGACACAAATCCTTAGATTATCAAAAATAGAATGAAAAAATAGTGGAAATAAAGAATTTTAAAAAATAAAAAACGAGTACAAAATTAACAATAAAACAAAAATGAAGCATTCTGTAATCATCTTACTTCTATATTTCAATTTTTAAGTACAAAAGATGCATGGTATTCAGTGCAACTGAACATTAAAATTATTTATTGCATTGTTGATAAAACAAAAAAACTTTATTATGATAAGAATTGAGAAATGTTTATTACGGTATATTAAAACACATCTATAGAATTTCACTTATTTGTTATTATTGGGATCAATCTCTATATTTTATATTCAAAAGTATATATAGATCATAGTCTAAGTCCATTACGAACATATAGATAGACTGTCGAACGGAAAGAAATTGTTAAATCCATAAGCTTGAAGACTCGAGTGAGCTAAATATTACAATTCCGATTATTACAGTTTTCATTATGATAAAAGTTTTTACAGGAGCCCCAAATCCAATAGCTCTTTTGATAGATTCAAAGTGAGCTAAAAATTAGTTAGAAAAAAATAAACTTTTGAAATTTACAGCTTATCTTAACCAAAATTATTTAATTTCCATCTTATTCTTTTAACTAGTTTGATATTTTTTCTTTGTTAATTTATACAAGTTTCGAGGTACTTATATTTCAGATCATTGAAAATTTTCGGAGTGAGTTACTGCAGATAGATTGTAAAGAAAAACTAGAAAGAACATTCATAATGAGCTCCCTTTGATCATAAGATTAATTTTATTCAACAGACTAAACCAAATTAAGGAAATAACAATTCTTGTGTGTTTTTTCTATAGAATAAAAATATTGATTCTATTGTTGAAAACTTATGGTAATATTATTTTTAAGCATACAATACTTTTAATTTTTATTGTTTAAAATTTTTTGGCTATTAAATATATTTTTATAAATAGTACTTCAGTGAGTGTCTCATTTTCAGATAAAAAGTAGATTCAATTTGCTTTCAGCTCTCTAACAGTGAACATCAAAAACTGTTGATGCGATGCACAAAGCGACACATATAAGCGCGGTAACCAGGGTGTCCCAGAGACCAGAGGGGGCTGGAGGGGGTTAACCCCCCCCCAAGAATTCTCAAAAAGTTGACCCACCCCTACCTAAAAATTAGAAAATGACATCTCTATGGGAGAAAAAATTTTTTTAATGATTTTTTGGCCTATGGCAGAAAAATTGTCGCTTAAATCAGAGTAGTTAGACACACCTAAAATTTTGAAAAGCCTGAAAGTAACCTCCCACAGACCAACACACTCTGGGACACCCTGGCGGTAACCAATATGGTTACTTTATTTAAGACTATAAATGGAGAGCTTGTCATTAACATTAAACCGAAATATATGTATCTTTTGAAAGATCCTCTATCACGCAATTTTTAACCCTTAAATACCTCCCTATAGTGGCGAAAAATCCCTTATTTATGATAAACGTGTCCATAGAAAAATAGATATGTCAAATCTATTAGATGACTTTTTTATGAGCTAAAAATTATATCTTTCAAATTTTTTTGATTCGACATCCATTCGGCGTGAATACTTTGGTTGTTGTTACATTAAAATCAAATGTTTTTAAATTATTTTTAAAGGAATGAGAGGTAATGGATTTGAAAAAGTCTTTCAATCCGGTCTTTCATCAATCGGTCTGTTTATCTGATAATTCTGTTTGGTTTATTTTTCGGGTACACAAAGAAAAATCAAATTGTAATATGATTTAAACTAAAATCTTTGATGCTGATTACTTTAGGTACATGCAGTGCTGGTTATAAATGCTGGAACACTCGAAACTACATATAACGTAGACTTTGGCCATATTATATTGAATTTAAGTTACTATTTTATGATTACAGTGTTAACGAAAATGTCTTATAAATTAATAAATATATATAAGGTTAAAATACTAAATACTAATTAACGTATAAAATATTTTATTCTTTTTCTGACATAAAGTATAATGATGATTATAATGAATATAGGCTAAAATCCTAATATTAATACTTAAAATGAACTGGAAAACTATTCTTTACAGTATTTATTTAAAATTTTATTTACTATCTTAAGATTAAATAAAAGTGGAAAATGAATAATAAATTTGGTTTTAAATGTTTTAGCAAAACACTTGCTTGTAATTTACAGTCCATGATTTTATATCGAACTCATATACTGTATATGAAAATTCAATACTAACAAAGTTAAAAAGGTAGGACTGGTGGGAATTCCCATTAAAATTAGTATTTAACGTAAACATTTGTGTATTTTAAACAAGTGAGTTTGAATATTAATTTATGACTTTAAGATTCTGATTTTAGAATCAAATTTAAGATTTGAAAATATAAAAGCATAGCCTAGTCTTTTATTGATATAGTAATATTCTGCATACTAAAGCCAAATGAATTTTAAGAATAGCGTTTAAAATAGCTTAAATTTTAACTAGAATTTTTCATATTTAAAACATCAGTAATTGCGTACGATTAGCTCAGCAATAGATTGCATTATAGGGATATTCATTTCTTGCGCTCTCATCTTACAGACCGCTGTTTTAATTTTTCAATCCTTAGGATTTGCGATTAGTGTTGGTTACGCAAAAACGAAAACTTCGATCCGCAAAACTACAATTAATGTTATCCGTTCATTTAAGTTTTCAATTTTTAATACTATCCAATTTGAGTCGCACAGCATTTCGAATGTCATTTATATTTTATGTTTTCATAAACTAATTATGAATTAACTAAGTTTAAATTATGTTATGAAAATTTACAGATAATCTGAAAAAAATCATTTAACAATGTTTCGAATATTATCCAACACATAAAAAAACTTGAAATCCGCTTCAAATTTAATTAGAATTTCACTGATATCTGGAAAATTCACAAAATTTTAACTGTCACTAACCGCATCACTGTCCCACTCTATTTGCAACTTAAATGTCAAAAAACAGAAAAAATTAAAAAGTACATAATATTTAATTCGAGCGATAAATGACGATGAACTAATCAATTAGCAAACCTATTTCCATATCTACCAAATAAAAAACAACTTGGCGTATACCATCACATAAAAACCCGAATGCTTTTAATTAATAAACAACTAATAGTTAGCATTTTAGTTATACACTATGATTACAAGAATAGTAAATACTAACTAAATTATACTCATGCTTTGAAAAGTTTCGCAGTAATATAGTAGACACTCATTTATCCATTTACTAATGCGTAAAGTAATGAACTATTTTTGATGTGTTGTGCACTTGCCTTAATTGATAAGAGGATGTAAAAAATGCGACTGGAAATATCACTGGACAGTATATAGTAGCGAAATAGCCTAATTGCTAGTATGGGTGCAAACAAGGATTGTTTTGTTTTATGATGCTCTACGCGCTAATGTTATTTAGTGTCAATCTTTGACGCAGCGTTTCATTCTCAAGAGCTTAAGCTATAGATATTAGTCTTTATAGAGTCCCGCTTTTCTGTTCTCGCTTTTCCTAATTAAAATCAAGCTTGCGATCTGCGATCCGCGATCCGCGATCAACATTCTTTAATATAAATGAAGATGCAATGCGAGAGATCATTAACATTAATACTCTTAACAGAGTACTGATTACTTTTAACACAAACATTTGTGAGGAGAACAGCGAATATCTGTTTAATTGATTTGTAGTATTTATGGTGTTTGTAGCGCTACTCTTTACACTCCACACTATCCACACCATCCACATACTACAATACACTGTCCATTAATCGTTCAATAAAAAAAAGTAGATGTAGTAACAAATTACTTGTTTGTTTGTCGAACATTGTGAACATTGTACGCTAATTTCATATTAACACTAATGTAGATCTTATTTATCTAAGAAAAATGAAGATTACTTATATGAATGCCAAAGAGAAAAAGAGCCAATTAAATATCGCGAACAATTGGAAGAAGTTTGGCAACTAAAGCAACTAAAGCTGGTTAATTCGTTTGTAAATACGATGCGCTGATCATTGCCAGCATTCAATGAATAATACTAGAGATGAGTTACTACTCTCTACTCTTCTAATCTACTTGAATATTTGGTGAACAACAGTTCTTCCCAAAGACTTTAGCTTCTTTTTGGGTATAGTCTGCAAACAGAAGTGGGTCCTAATCCAATTGCGCGATATTGTCAAGAGAGGGAAAGGTCGAATTGGGAATAAATATAAATGCATCTCAACAGATACATTACATTCGACAGTATGTATCTCTAGTAATGGATCGAATCCAATGCCGAATGCATGCATCAAAACAGAACCCTCTAGTCATTCACGCAATCATACTGGAATACGGAAAATTCAGACAATTGGTTAACTCTATAGTGGGTATGAGGATAGCCGGCTATAATTTCAATCACTTGCAGGCAAAACCACTTTCAAACCTAGAAATTATCGTATTGTATGATTTTCTTCCGAACAAATATTTACCAATATTTAAACTCTCATTACTCTGTATTTAATAAATTTAAACATTTTAATTTTGTAATTATTAATACCTGGTATGCTGCAATAAATTTTAAAACGGAAAGCTTCGATAAGCCAAGCGATTGAGTTTTAAAATTTCATTAAATCGAAAACTATTTCGTATTTCTATCAAACACTGAATAAATTGCGATTCCTTACATTAAACATGAGTAGAACTGAAAAGCTATTTACTATGAGTAAATTGAGGCGAGAAAATTTTAGAATTAAAAGTATCCGAAATAAAATTTGAGAGTTTATTTTTTTTGTATAATTGAATTAGTTTTTAAATGCAAAAAAAACTTATATTAACCACATTATACGCCGCAAAGAATAAGAGATATATTGAGGTCTTCATCCATAATTTTACTATACATATGTAATTTAATTCTTTATATATATATATATATATATTTATTGTATAACTTATTACATATAGAATATAATCATTAACAGACCGATAACAGATGTATATTTATTTGAGACCCTATTATCTAAATATTATAGCATTGGGTTGTTACGAATTATTTAGTAGATTCCCAGCGCTACGAAAATATGTATTATCTATTAGAGTATATAAACAATATATAACCAGACTTTAATCATTAACAAACTTAAATTTATTTTACTACATTTTTTTGGTATTTATCGGACAATGAATTAATATAATAGACTAACAGTAAAATCTAACAACAAACTGAATCAATAATAGTTTTCTGTTAATAAGACTCTTGAGTTAAAATAATTTATAATAACAATAAAAACATGCAAATTGTACTTTTAACGAACTGACTTTTGAGGAAATAGCGAAGAACTAGAGTTGTTTCTTCGATAAACGTTTGACTCTAATGATGATGTTGTTTAGTTATTTGCCAAATATGATAACAGCGAGTGAGTTGATGATACCATTTATTAATTAATAGCATGACAGATCGATGGTTTGAAAAAAGGGGAAACGATGTTTCGAAAATATTTAGAAGAGCTGTTTTTGATAGGATTCGGCAGTTTTACGTATCGAAAAAAAGGGATGAAAGTTTAGTTGGTTGACAGTCACAAATAAAACTCTGGAGAACTTGGAGTACTACTGTTGGCAGCGCTTGACACGCTTGACAGAGAACCAGAACAATCATTTGGTTGATGGTTGTTAGAAGATGTGTAGTGAGATGCGGTGACAACTTGCTGAATGGCACCAGTAGTTTGCGCTATATTATTACCTGATGTACGAAATAAAGTGTACTGTTGGCGATAATAGTCTCTTTCTTGACATACTTTGTCATAAGCCACTTTCATTTTGTCATATAATCCCCTAAATTTGTCATTCTCTAGTCTGTACTTCTCGTTTTCGAGTCTGTACCTCTCATTGTCGATTCTTACGCGAGAGATATCGCTCGATTGTAAACGCAATTTCGCCTCTAAATCGTGTCTTTGCGCCAATCGTTTGGTCCTACAGTTTTGTGCATATCCCCTATTTTTCAGTGTTCTTCGCTTTTGCTTCATTCTTACCACTTCTTCGCGAGGAAATCCGTGAAGTTTTTTATTAAGCTCTCTAACGGTTAAATGAATTAGTTGTTCGTCATCGAGATGGTCTTTATTGCCGTCACTCGGGTAACTAGAATCGCAACTTGCATTACTGAGAACATTATGATTATGAAACGAATGATGCGTATGATTATGCAATTGGTTCGTGTGATGCGTGTGTTGCGTGTGCTGTGCATGTTGAGTGTGTTGTGGCTGTTGATGTTGGTGTTGGTGTTGCTGGTGTTGAGGTACATGCATATCATTGGGAACAGTGTTCACTACATTGCTATTAACCATTTGATGCATCAAACGAGTGTGCATCGCTGTACCAGAAGTGTTCACGTGATTTGATTGCATATCTACGTATTCGCGTCGCATATTCGGCGATAGCCAAGGACTATCTATTTCTGGGCCACACTGACCCCGAAGATCGAGTGGACTTTCTTGATTTCCCAAAATGCCATTTGTTCCGCCATAACGCAACTGTGCGGTAAGCCAAGACATTGTCATACCGCTTGAATCGTCTAACATGCCATTATTTTTGGCGCACGTGTCAATGGCTGCTTGAGCTATAATAGGACTCGAAGACATTGTACTTCCATGAACGGCCGCGAATGCTGGCGATGGAGGCAGACTGCCATTACCAGCGGATGCGTTATTGTTTGGTGGCGTTCCCGGAGTGTTGGCCGCTATCGCTATTTGTTGCTTGCGATGGTTTGGTACGCCACCATTCACTGAATCATTTGTCATTAAAAGTCTAATATGTTGATTATTTGAACAATTTTGGGACGCGTTCACACTGGCATTAACATTATCGTTCACTACATTCCCATTTCCGGCCGCAATTTTAGCGGTCTCTTGTTTGACCACTTCTTCTAGATGTTCGAGATCTAAACTCGAAAGATCGTTAAAGTTATCCATGGCGCCAGACTCGGAGTCCAAGGATGGGTACAATACACTTAACACTGTCGCGAATTATCGAAACAACACTGAATAAAATAATAGTTGAGGCGATTGTCCACTAAATTATAAATGCGTTTTTATTTGCTTATATGCTTTGCTTAAATCGTAAAACCAATTTTTGATTGTACTTTTAGAATTGTATAATAATGTTGATCCAAGTTTGATGACAGTTAAAAGAACTGAAAGCAAAGAAAAGTTTGCATGAAAATAGCAAATCGGCCTTGAATTGTAAATGCGATGCAATAGTAAAAGCATACGTTAAGTTAGCGATTAAAAGCAAAATGCAGGCCTCTTCTCATCTCATCCCGGATGAGAGTGAAAGAGTGTATGCATGATGTGGAGAAAGAGTAGAAACTTAGAGTTAAAGCTTACCATAACGTACGGGTTTCGAGTACTGAGTACTGTACTGCTATTCAGTGCATACATACTAGTCTCCCAATAGATTTGCCGCTTGGCAGTCATCCTCAACCACAAGTATAGGGTTTACTGCATGGATGCTAAAACGGTGATATACGTACAGCGAAAACAGAAATTTAACAGTTATATGCCTAATGCGTTTGTTCCCACTTATTAACGAAGAAGGCCTTACGCTATCAATTTGATAACTCGCTCTTTATTTCCTCTCACTCTTTCACTATCGTCTATCTATCCTTCATATACACTTAACGCTTCTTTTACTAGTTTTTATCACTTGTATTTAAATTTATTTATAATCGCGTAAATGCAAAACTATCTTCATTATGCGGTAACTGTATTGTATGTTCAACAACAAAAAAAACTAAAACTAAAAGTATTCCTGAATTCACGAATTGTTTTAAATAAAAAGTTTTCTAAAGCCAAATTTAAAGCTAAAAATTATCAAATTTGAAAATATATAGCAGTTTGAAGTACGGTATACGGTTGCAAAAATAACTTATGATTTTTGCGCTGAGGTTTTAGGGGCATATCACTGGCTTTATCTTTAATATTATATTGATCTCTTATTTCACCGATGCGAGTACACACATAAAAAGTTTCACTCTCTCCCTCTCTCTCCTCTGCTCTCCCTCCTCACTCTTCAGTTGAGTGAACTGCCGATACAAATCAGTCAAACGATGAAAAAAATCGGAATTGTTTTGTTCAGTTTCTCGAACGTAAAATAGAGAGTTCAGATCTCTTTATCTTATGATTTTCTATTCATAAGTTTATTGTTCAACCATTTATATTTAATAATTCTTTATATACTGTATATATAGCCACCAAATAGTTATCTAATCACTTAATTTTTTATTCCTTTTGTGCTAAAATGCACAGAAATTAACATATTTTTATGATTACGGCAATATAATCGAATTATATATACGTGTATATTTTTATTATTGCAAAATTATAGTTTTTAATTCATATATTTTATGAATTAAAAGAAGATTTAATGCCTTCTTCTATTGTTGCCTTAATTATTTGTTGCGATTAATTTTTAACTAAAATTATTGTTAAATTTACCAAATACTAGCAAAATGAAAGTTCATTCTTGGATTTCATATAACATATAAAACAATAACGGATTCTAATTCGGATTCTTTTCTGTTTTCAGTTTCTTACAGCGATGAAACCTTTACCAAATATTATTTTTATACATATCTAATAACTCAACAGCAAATGAGTATCCAATAATTTAATAAAAAAACTTAATTGCGAAATATATTTTAATTATAATAGTATAGGTCGACGTGACGACAAGAGTGCGAGCAAACTCTTATTATATAATTCGATAAAAGTATATTATAAAACGATAGTAACTAAACACTGCAACAGCGAAGTGATAAATTAAATTAATTATTCTAAAGTTTGTAAATAATCTTATTCAAGATAAAATGTTGAAGTGAAATGATAAAAGTTAAATAATTTTTTTAACGATTGCTTAGTTAAAAAAGGGTAAAAAATTGTCTGATTAATAAGTATTACGTATTACAGAGTATATATTTTGTATAAAAATGTTGAGTATTAGGCTTAGACATTAAATAAAGAAACTACATTTATAGTAAACGCAAATATATTTAAAAACTTCGTACAAAATTATTATTAATTAATTAAAACATAGCATAATAATAGAAATAAATATTCGTTTACCTCGTATTTAGTATTTTCATTGCTGTGTTTTGACGATAATAAAACATACATCGGTTTCGATGAGCAGACAAAATAAATAAAATAAGTTTCTATGAGACTGACTTATACTTTCGTTATTTTCCAGCGCATAAATTAAAACGTGACACTAAGAAAGAAAGAGTTAGCTGAAACGACAACCACAAATGTTGGTACTTGTCGGATGACTAAAAAACGAGATGAGCATAAAAGTTAGTTTACAATTTGGGATGATTCCAAAATAAGAGTCAGTTTTGTTCTGGCGAAAAAGTTTTCGCTTCTCAAACGCGAACGCAGTATATATCACTCGCTCGTTTGACTAAACTAAGTAAAGTTTATACTTTTTTACTATTTCACTATCATAAACGTTTTGGTTATTTTTTTAAAAAATAAGTATAGTTAAATACGAAAAGCGAAAGCGAAATGGAAAGCAAGTTTCAGTTTGAAGTGATTGTAAGGTCAGCTGCAGTAGATATAAAGAAATGCGATTTATTAGAGTTTGGTCCAATGCCACTCCCACTATCTAATCGAAGCTACTTTTATATTGGGCCGAACCACACAACTAAGAAATAAAGTTACGAAACTTTCTCTGTTTTTACTATTTCTTCGCAAATCAGTATAGTGTTGGTTAAACGACGCATATATGACAGAGTCGAACAGTTTTCGATGCAATATTGAACACTGAAGCTCAACTTAAATATTAGAAAACATAAATTCTATTTATTCACTTTTCCATCCAAAATAACATGGAAATACTGGTAAAGAGTGCTCACCCTATGCTCTATGCACTAATGGTGACGCATTGACTGACACGAACGTGACTGAATGCCACTACTCTTAATGAAGATCCTCAATGAAGAAGAACAATATCAAAGATATTAGGAAGGACTTCACTAACAAAGTGACGTTTAACTAGTGGGCAGGATCTCTATCATTGCATGTGAGAATAGTTCCATCGCTAACTGTTAACGGTTTTAGCTGTTTAGCTGTTTAACTCATTTATGAATAATACATCTTATTATCAGTTTTAAATACATTATAAAAAAACGACGACAGCGTTGCAAATGTTACAACAAAAAACGTGATTATACTAAATATACAGGTATCGAATAATATGTTTTAATGCTGAGTGTATTTTCAAGGATACCAATCATATTTTAAATCATCTTATAAATTATCAAATAAAATTTTTTAAGTCTGCTTAATCAATGATATATAGAACTGATACAATTTCAAAGAGTAACAATAAAAACCACAGAATTTAAAATAGTAACACGTTATTAATCGCTTTAAAAACTTGGAAATTTTATTTATAGTTATAGAAAGAAAATTTTTAAAAATTAAAAGTGAGATTTGGGCGATAATTAATAGGGAAGCCATCACTAAGAATAGAATCAGCAATCAACACGTACAGTGTTGTACATTAATACTTAGTGATAAAAGAGGTATATGGAAAACTTAAATGCAAATTATCAGTGGCACTGCTACGAATATTTTTCCCCTTTTTAGTATCAGAATAATAAAGTACTGTTCAGAAAAAATTGCATTTATCTAATTATTAATTGCGGCTCTTACTGACTCCATTTTTTATAATTCAATTTTTCTTTGGCTTACCTTATAAATGGCTTAATTTTTTTAGGAAATAATCATTTGAATATTTAGAATAAAAACATAAAATATTGAAATTAGCATAACAAACGGAATTTACAACAACCACATAACAATATTTAAGCGATTTTTATCTGTAAAACAACTGTAATCCCAGTACAACTGTATTTCAACTAAGATGTTAAGTTTTAGTCTGTTCAGACTTTAGACTTAACGATATTAAAAGTGTTGCGCATTATATATACTCTATTTTATTTATATGGCTCTTTATTTTGCAAATTCAAAGATGGGGGAGAAACTGCGGCATAGTCTGAGTTTTATTGGGAATATAAATTGTGGCCTAAATATGGGATCGTAAATTCTGTTCTAATTTTGTAAAATAAAAAAATCTATAAACCAAAGACTAAATCAATGAATAGAAAATTTCATGCTATATTACATTCTAATTCGAATAATATTCTATACGAACATAATTATGAATCACACTTTAATCGTTAGCTGTAAGTTTTATCTTATTTAAACATAAATATTTTAAGTCAATAAATTTTATTTCAAAGTTTTTTATTATACTCGTATAATAATAATCATCATTCTTTAAAAACTATGTTAAAAACTTTATATATTTTTGATAGACCTTTTATAAATTAATAAATAAACATATATTTAAAAAAATATGATATAAAGTTTGCACGGTTCAGTCAATGTAAACTTGAATGCGATTCGCATAAGCATAGAAAAAAATATGTATACAAAGTATAGGTCAGACATTTTAATATAACAAACAAAAAACATTATAGATAGCTATTTTCAAGATGAATGAATTTTTCAATAAATTCCGTCATTCAACATACCATTGACGGATTTGTTGAAGCAAATAAAAAACATTATAAAGGTCATCGCATTTCACATCGCATTTCGCTACATTATATCGGGTGGACAGTAGAAAGTATATAGAATAATAAAAATTATGCGCTCACTCGCTCAAAGCAACTCAAAAGCGAGTGAAAGCAACGCCACTCATTCATCCTAAAGAATTTCTTCCCCGCTTTCTCTCACCCTCTCTCCCACTCTCCGACTTGCAGGCGCTTAACTGTAAAAACTTTTTTTAAGTCTAACATATAAACACAATAGTTTAAGTTAGGTAATACTTCATACGGTCACTTATACTTCAAACTGAAACGCACAACATAACTGTTCATAAGCTACCGATTTATGCGTTACATATGTGCAACAGGAACACATTCACCATCTCTATACTGTAGCTCCACTCTATACACAGCATTTCTATGCTTCTCCCCCTTCTTCTTATTTCTCTTTGTCTCTTATCTTTAGAAGAGCGTTCGAATCTGTCTATTTGTAGCCATCTATGCGCTATCTTTACTGTATCATATAGTAAATCATAAAAAAAGTGAAGAATTTGATGGTCCGAAAAACAAATTGAACCAAAACAGTACAACAGGCTATAGAAATGTAAAGTTTTACTTTCAATACATCTATCATTTTTCGCCGATATATTCCTCTCCCAAATATGTATTAACGGTATATTATTTTTGCTGGCAAACAAAATATTGTATATATATAAGCTTATACCGTATATTGATGTGTTAATATTTTAAATGTTTAGATAATTGAAACTTTTGAGTTGAAGAGTGTGCTGCGCGTAAATGAGACAAAACAATAGTTTTATTTATATTTCTAGTGTGACGTAAACGTTAGCGCACTCACACTCATTTATATATGCAGGTTGTTGTGAGATGTGTTGCCAACTCTAAGACAAGGACCTAACCATTACTAATAGGCTGCCATCACAACTGCGATTTCTTGTGTATTTTTGGTTCTGTATTGGGAATCGCGTTCGGCTAAAAATTCAAACGAAATATTTAAACAAAGCGAGTCCTCTCCAGGTGAGAAAAATCAGTCTTCAACATCTAAATAGGAAAACAACTTAAGTATTTGACAGAAAGCAGCAAAGAGGAAAGAGAGGAAAGAGAGCAGAGATGAAAGTATACACAGATAGCATAACATTTTATCATTCATAGGAGAAAAGTTTGCAACATTGAGCAAAGAAAGCTCAACATTATCTCTCGGATGGATGATTTGGATGATTTTAAAACTTTTCTACCCTCTTCTCACTCTTTACACAAACAGCTCAAAAAGTGTGGCTATACAGTGCAAAACACAGAAATACAGTACAGAAACAGAGAGTGCGAGAGCGAGAGAGACAGAGAGGAAAGCGATTCAATGCGAATCAAATAAGTTCCTCTCATACGTTCTTTGCATAAATTATCGTATTCTCCACAACTGCAGTATCCATAAAACTGTCTCTATGGAAAGCAATTCCAGTATTTATTCTTTTTTTGCTCCCGCTTTCACGTTCAATTTGTTCTTACATGAACCACCACTTTTGAAGCTGAAGCGGGGGAATGTAAAAACAAAGAAAAAAGTTTAAGAATTTTTTTGCTCATTTTGAATTCGACTTAATATGTAGTTTTTATGTGTTTGTGACTGCAACCCAACCTTTAAACTGCATTAATCCCTCCGATCATCTTAGCATGCATTGATTTAAATGATAAACAATTGATTTGCCTAAATAACAATTAAATACACTTAATATACTGTACGGAAACTGAATAAACTTCAAATGCGGAGCGAAATGAGACATAAACTTGAACGCTATTTATCTTAACATAGTTATCAATGGCTTGTGTTTACCTTTACTCAACTGTTTGAATATGATTTTCGTTCATGCAAAATATAGCGCCACATATGTGTGATTTAATGGTTATGGTTGTACTTGTTTTTGATGTTATTGCTATAATAATAAGATTTGATTTTGATTCGCTTAACAGCAAACTCTCGTTTAGGTTTGTGTAATGTGTGCGGAATTGCTGAGTTAGTGCTAATAACATGTAAATATATTAGTACTTAAGCTGTTATTATAGTTTGTCGGTATTTTCCAAAAAGAATGAAGTGTTTGTCCAATTTATGTCAAACTAAATACTGGCTTAAATTCCGCATAATGTCTGAATAACGCATGAATTTATGAGCATTTTGTCCCTTAAGCGCACCCTTTTCCACAGCTTTTTTTCAGTTACTGTCAAAAAATATAGTGTTTCTCTCATTCCATACGTGACATCCACTATTTTTTCGGCATCAATCCTGATGTGATTTAATCGTTAACTATTAAAAGAAAAGCCTAAATTCTACGCATTTTTTTGTTTTTATTTATCTCTGTTTTTACTCATTTATTGGAAGACTAAACATTTTTGAAACATACTTTTATTATCAAAACTAAACCGAAATATTCTTTTTTCTGGTTAACTGGTAAGAAATCATCCAAAGAAAACTCATTTACGTCTTGAATAAATGCAATAAAAATTGCGAGCAAAAGTGTATATAAAAGGATAAGTTTGATTGGCTGCTAAAACGAAAAACTTTTATCTGCTTAAGCTTCAAGCAACGAAAAAAAATCGGTGGTTTCGCGGATTATTAAATATTAAGTTACCATTAAAAGATGAAGGATGTTATGAAATGTTACGAAATCGCGTGATGTTATGATAGTTAGATAAAAAGGCCTTTAATCACTAATAAAAGTTTTGTCTCACTTCCGGATTAATAAGGTTGAACAGGAAAGAGCAGATGGAAGAGTTACATAATACCCGCTATTTCAGTGTATATGTATATTCGCGTACGAGTTATGAATATCTAATTTTTTAATGATTATCGATCTCTCAAAATGTGATTTAATATAAAAATCACTTTTCCACTGTACAAATAAAGCACTACCACCTGTCACATCATATTACATGTAAAACGTTGTGTTACCGTTATATAATAAAACCGTTAGCAATGGTAGCGAAAAAAAAGAAAGCGACAACTAATATAAGTGCACCTCAATATTCAATACTGGAAAATGTAAAGCTAAATGAATATGAAAATATGTGCAAAAAACACACGGCTTTAAGTATTACTTTTGCTTAGAACACAAAATCAATAGATTATATGTATGAATTCATAGATGTATATATGTGTGAAAGCCAGCATAAGAGTCTAAAATATTTATATAATATAATATTAGTGTATGCCCTTTAAGTGTATGCCTGTTATTACTTTTCCCAAAAGGCCAATCGACAAGTGAATACATTACTGTGTCATAAATCTTAAATCATTTTATACTTTCAAATTTAGGCGTTTTCCTAATCGATTATTTTATGATATATATAGAAAATATACTTAAAATCAAAATAAATAGTTTCTTGTTTTACAACACGAGTGAAAAAAATAACATTTCGTTTAATCATTAATAAGACTTTAGAAAAATGATTTGCTTGTTTACGAAGTTATAATTAAAGTAAAACAAAAGTAAATGCTCGTGTGGTATCGTTTTGCTCTATATTCATCTTTCACAACCAAAAAAATGTTGTTGTTATTCCTAAAATTGCTATTCTTTTGGGTTTACGTTATTAATAGAGCCAAAACAATGTCAATAATGTCATTGAGTGAATTGTGTGAAACAGGCCTTAGCATAATATTGACATGATATTAAAAGCTATCAATTTGGAAATCATATGCACATTAATAATTTAATGGCAACAAAAGCACGTATTTCTTAACGGTTTAAGCACAAAGAATATGGTTTGCGATAATTTGACAGAAATTAAATGTCAAAAAATTACATTTAATAACAAAAAATGCATAACGAAATAAAAATAAAAATATAATTTATAGAATAAAAATTCATGAGATTATTAATTTAATGGTTGGGAAATTTATACTGATGTTACTTTTCGATGTTTGGCTACAGACTAGTATCGTAAATGTCAAATAGAGCAGCGCTAACGCTTTCATAATTTACCAAAATGTGTAATATTTTCCAAAAATACATCTGAAAAAATCAGAATTCCGCAGAGGCGTCGGTTTCGCACTGATATATAGCGAAAACTGTATTACACAATCTGTGCATGATTTAAAATATAAGAAGAGTTTCCGACGATAGCCGTTCCAGAGAACAAAAAAGGACAGAGAAGAGGAATATGCGTTAACACGCATACAAATGTGCTTTAAAATAAAATCTATAAATCTATGCTTTAGTTTATCTTATAAGTCAAAATAAAATAGGGAAAAAAACTTTTTAGCGATACATAACTTTTTTTCAATACAATACAACTTTGAATGCTTGACTGAATATTTTAGTGTATGTCAAATGTAGCTGAAATTGAAAAATATGGACATACAGTTGAGTTTTATTTTAGCAGCAGTTATATTCACATTAATAGACCTCATTCTTATTCGAGGCATGATTTTATAAAACGCCACTCTATTGTCAGGCAATGCACATAATTATACTATTTATAGATTTTTTTACTAAAGATTACGCAGATTTATATTTTTACGTTATGATTACTTGTTGCGCCAGATATTAATTTTTATTTTAAGATGAAAATATTAGTTTTTTTATTATTGAATACAAAAGTTGTTATTTTTTTGGAAAAAAAGTATATTAAATTTAAAATATGAGAAGTGTGTGCAATACTTGAACACAGAGTAACGTTAGTTATATTCTAACAAAAGCGAGCAATAGCACTGTGACAGTAGAGCACAGGAGCGCAAACAGGCAAATCATGCAAACAGCAAACATCAAGTGCGGCTTACAATACTCTATATTTTTATTTAAGTTAGAGTTAACGCCAAAGAACGGAGTGAAAAATTGAAGGCGACTTCATTTGCGACTTTCACATCATTATGTGGATTATTTTCGGTGTATGGTTCGCAAACAAAATGTATTAAAGTAGATCAAACCAAAACCCCTAAAATAAAAAAACTAGAAGGCAAACTTATGAACTAAAATCATCAATGATTAGATCATGTCCATAGACGCCAATGTCCGGAAGTAATGAAGAGAATTATGTATAAGGGGATACAAACACTGTTTCCTCCCGTTTCTTCTCGTGTCTCTCAATTGACACTAAAGCCAAATTTGCTTCAATGCCTCTTTACAAACTTGTTTCTATTGGGTGCTATGATAGACTGCTACCAACAATCCAGTCGACATATTTGGTGAAATATATTCTGTCAAGTTGACGAATTCGGTCTCACTAAACACTTGACATATGTAAAAGCCAAAGAAATTACTTTATAGTCGCACATTCTACTCGAGTGCGAGCATCGCTGCTGTTATATATTTATATTACTTTCAATCGCAACTGTTTTTCGCAAAAGTTTTTCAGTTCTATCTTTCTCGCCGCTTTTCTCCTCTCTATTTTGCGCTATTCTTTACCTATTAATCTCCCTCAACATTTTATTCCCCAAACCGTTAAAATCTAGCTTCTAAATAAGAATTTGTTAAAAGTCCAACTCATTAAGTTCGTAGACAACCATGAAATTTTTTTCCCACTCTGTAGATGACATTTTGCCAAATAGGAAATCAGTGTTGCTCTACATTCGAAACAAATTAACACCATGTGTGCATTACACTCACGAGTCAGTACTGTATTTTACTATCAGAAAAATATGGAATCCGATAAATTTTTTGGGGATGAGTCGAAAAAGTTTGGAAAACATTCTCGGCGTGTCAATCTTGTGTCCATTTATTTTAAAGCTATAATATTATTCAAAATATTATATACAAAAACCAAATACGAATATAAAATAAACCGCTTCTTCACAGTTTGTTTACTCTTGTTTTAAAACATATTTAATGTAAGAATAATACGGAGTATTTATTTATAATGAAAAATTGCTTTACATTTTTACAATTCTAAAAATAAATGTGCCAAAACAAAATTATAAATAATAATAAATAACTAACTAGAGAGTACTTTTGGCTGCGCCTTACTTTTTGCGTTGTTATTGCTTAAACAAAGCTGTTAAACAACTTCATTTAGTTTGACAACGCAAACCATTTACCTTAAGTTAATAAAATGAAAAATTAATTTAAAAAATAATTGGGCAAATGTGACATTAAAGCGTAGATTTTTTAAATTTTTGCATCAATTAAAAATGGTTTAGACAGCTCCTTAACATTATGGGATAGTTATAGTCAAATGTTGCTTTGCTTGCGATGTTTAATGGTTTAATGCCACAATATTGATTTAATTAGGTAGTATATTAGTTTATTAATCTCAACAATTACCATTTATAGAGGTATATACTGTAAATAGTTAGAATTTTTTAAATTAAAATTCTTAGAATGGCGAAAATTATTGAATTCAAAAAATTTAAGGACCTGGCATCTCAACTTTTTTTAGATAAAAAATCAAAATTTGAGCAATAAATAAAATTTTTGCCCTATTTTATTAATTAATAGAAATTCTATAATAAATATTTTTATAATTTAGTTTACAATAAGTCAATAACAAATTGAATATCTTAAATTTTGTATAAATATTTTCGATGGAACAATTTAACGAATAAAGTGCTAATAAAAACTTTATTAATTACTCTTATAACAAGTTTATTGCATTTACTGCAATGATACAAGAATTTATTTTGGGTTTTTAAATTTTAAAGTTAAATTAAATTACCGAATTATATATTTCAGTGTAAATGATTTATTTAGCTATCAATTATATTACAAGTAACAATTCTGTAAAAAGATTTGTCTAATTAAGTGATAAAATTATAACTACGCATTGCTTCTGTTTTTTTGTTTCTAAATTAATGCAAAAAATAAAGTTAAATTAATTTTATAACATGCCACCCATTAATCAACGTCAAACTCTTGAAGTCTATTTAAAAGTTTTCATTTGCTCAAAATACGGCACAAGGACTGTTTCTGTAAATAATTATTCTAGTGAATTACACCATGATTTCTTAGAAAGTCTAAACTAAAAGTGTGCTAAACTTATAGACATTTAAATTAATTTTAATTATTATACTAATATTTAAGGGCAAAAATTATACTCGGTATTTTATTTATTTCCTCGTGACTTCAAATGGTTTGTTGCATTTGTTTATTGTTAATCTAAGGTCTGTTACGTGTCTATTAATCTATTAACGTAAAAAATTTCAAATAGTTGATGAGCTGTTTACATGAATATCTACATTTTTTACGTATTAAAATTCAACTAAATTTATATTTCTAGATCCAAAACAATTGATAAACAATATTTA
>JAQIXJ010000543.1:0-31514 GCA_034700185.1 Phthiracarus laevigatus
TCCCGTTCTGATTTTGACTATTTTTACCCTATTTTTATCATTTTTGTCCAAATTGTTACTATAAAAACGGAATATCCTGTTCAGATGTTAACTAATTTTGTCTATTTTAACATTTTTAAGACTGTTTTCATATAAAAACGGGAGATCCCGTTCCGAATTTTAGCCTTAATTTTTGGTAATTTTTGATTTATTTTTCTAATTTTTATCTATTTATTGCCTGTTTATAACAATTTTTCAAAACTTTTGACCAGTTTTGTGGCCTTTTTTGACCATTTTTATGCCAATTTGTGCCTATTTGTTGGCCATAATAACATGAAAATCCCTTTATTAGAATAAGATACTGGTAAAATCCCTTTATTAAAGTAAAGATTAAAATCCCTTAATTAGAATAAGAAAATGGCAAAATCCCTTAATTAGAATAAGAAACTGGTAAAATCCCTTTATTAAAGTAAAGATTAAAACTCCTTTATTAGAATAAGAGTGCGGACGGACGGACGGACAGACAGACGGACAGACAGACGGACAAAGTAAAATCCATATATCTGTCTAAAAAGTCAGATAAAAAATTTTGCCTTGAGCTCAAAGACATGTTTAATGAAAATATATTAATCATAGAAGTATAGATGTTAAACAGGATTTAATTGATGCATAAAAAATGCAATACTAATAATGTTGTTTACCTAAAGTTCATGTAAATGAGTCCCGAGTCCAGGTTCAATTCCCTGTGTCAAAGACCTGGACCTAATCCAACACCTTGAAAAAAATTAATGTTCAGGTCCCTAAACGACTTCTGAGTCCCAGGTTCAGGTCCGAATTTTTGTACCTGTTCAGCTTTACCTCAAAATATTGCATTATTTTTAAGCAACTTAATTATGTAAAATAATAGTGAATAAAAGTTTGAAATTTGAGATAATCCAATCTATTTTAGATTTTTATTAGTGAAACGTTAATCAATGTAATCTAAAAAAGGTATCAGCAATGGAACGTTAATGCTATCCTTTTTTATTTTTTTACCGTTAATGGAACGTTAATACTTTTTTGGGACAGGTAAAGGAACGTTAGTAAATTCGAAAATTTAAAAATTTTAAATCACTATTTCATACTAAATCATAGAAACGTACCTATGATGAGCAGGGTGTCGAAGAGAAGGGGCTGATGGGAGTTCAAAATATAATGGGGTTGTTTAAACAGATATAAAATTTCAGTATAACGTATGTCCGGGCGAGAGTTGTACACTAAATCTATAATGCTTATATATATGTAAGAAAAGGTACAAAACTTTAAAAGCATATAATAATGAAAATATGCAATATTGTTTAGAGCGGCAATTGGGTTATTAATAATATTGGAAAAGTGTTTGCCGTTTTTAACTAAACAAAAAATCAATCGTTTTTTGAAATTATCAATAACAATTTTATAAGTTTCAAGCTAAACTTGAGAGCAATATTTTTCAATGTTTTCTTTTAAATCCTTAATAATTATTGGATTTTCGTAAAACACTTTATCTTTAATGGACCCCGTAAGTAAAAATCACACGGAAAAAAATACATTTAGAACTGATCACATTCTCGGCGAAAAAATCAACTAAAAGTTTTAAAGTATTTCTAGCTGTGTGTGCTGGTGCTCCGTTTTGCATGAAAACTTGTTCTTTAAATTTTAAATTGTTTTTGTCAAAATTTTATGTAATTTCGGCACAAAAAAAATCGATAATAATTTTTCGGTAATTTGTTTGTTTAAAGTTCTAACTTTTTGCGTTAATACTTTCAAAAAAGTAAGGTCCTATTAAACCCTTAACACTTATTGCGCACCACACTTACACAAGATCTGGATGAGCTGATTTTTCCATAATAAAATCTGGTTTTTTTTGAACCGCAAATAACGCATTGTTTGTTTATTAATGAATTCAGTTAGATGAAAATGGCCTTCATCAGTGAACCAAATATAAATTACATAATCCGGGGTTTCAAATAATTTTTCTAACATTCATTAATACCATTCTCATTTAATTTATGGCTGATATGCTTTTTATACGGAAATACTTTGAGTTCTTTGCGTAAAATTATGTGTACCGAAGTATTCTTTATTTATGTTTTATTGGAGATTTTTCGTACACTTTTAAATCCGTTTTCTAAACTTCTTATTACAATTTCTATAATTATTTCTGTTAACACATTTATTTGTGGTTTATCACTTGATTTATAACATCCACAATTTTTAAATTTTTTAGCATTATTTATAATTATTGTTTTAGGAGAACTTTTATTGAATTTACAAAAACATTTGGCTGACACAAAACCAAATTTATTTTTTACTTCACTTTTAGATTTCACTTCTAGGTACCAATTAACTAAATAGGTTCTTTCTTCTTTAGTTAAATACATAATTTAAATATAATTTTATATATTAAACGATAACACGTGTTATTCCTTTGTTTAAAAGCTAACACTATTTCCCCAAACGCTATACAAAACATGTTTTAGTAAATTTTTATGCAATACCTTTAAATATGTTAACTTGACGTTTTAAATTTAGTGTACAACTCTCATCCGTATATGCGTTATGTAACTAACGGTATTTATTAGTCTATTAAAGTAAGGTTCGATAACACCATACTATCTTTCAGAGTTTAATTAAATTATTTAGTTATGCAATGATAAAGGTTAACACGTAAACACTACGATGTTATTATCAAACCTTTGGTTAACATTATAAAGTGACAAATTTAGATTATAAAACAAAAATAATATAATAAAAGTAATAATAATAATATTGCTGATGCGCTTTACAACGAAATTTTTGAGCTCATTACTGAAACACCCAAATAAAATGATGACCCCTCTTCACTTGACCCCCGCAGCTTCACTTCAATTTCCCCTCTAAAATGTCTTAGTCTTTTAATTGGCAGAAGTGACTTTCGTCACATAAAATGAGTTATTGTATGTGAGAATTCTAAATAATAAACACTTTTGTTGATTGAGATTGCTTTTTTGGCAACAAATGCATGTTTTCCGCTAAACCATAACAGTTTTTCTTAGCTCTCGCTCTCTCGTCTCTGGTCAGCCAATCAGTTCCGTCAGATTTCCTTATTTAGAGGGCACATTCTTCGCGAGATATTGCGAAAATATTGGAAATAAAATAAGTTATCGAAGCTCATTTCGTTTCTGCATAAATTTTAAAATTTATCACTGTTTTCGTTTGTCATGTCAGCAAAACTGTAATTCCCATAACATATTTCTAATGGATGTAAGCGTGTCGATCGCGATTATTGTCGAGTCTTCATGTTTTCCAATTATTTGAGAGCTCGCAACGCATTTGGCACTCTCTGTACGGTTTCTTAGGGTACAGCTTTTTTTGGTTGCTTCTTATTCACCTGCAAGATTGGCCAATTTCTTCACCGGTTGTTTCGGTTTCGTTTTTATAAACCGACCGGTTGCATACAAACATTCAGTTGAAGGTTGAACATGTAATGGTGTATTTCCTGAAACTTCAGAGCTTGGAGAACTGCATGAAGTGATGAGTCTTGGAATGAACGTGTTTTATTCGGAATGGGGGTTAGGTTCCTGGTTGGGACAGTTAAGTCCTGAAGTGGTTGTAAAACTCTAGCAACCATTCATACAGATATATACAAAATTATACATACACATCATACGAACTGTCAAACTCTCACTGTCAAACAAAGTTATAAATACAAAGCCACAATCACATTCATATATACAACTATGCTTACAGTCATAATTACAGTTATACATACAGTCCGCTGCACTTTAACACTTTCATAACACATTTTAATCCAATAAACTTTATGTTTAATTGTGTATTTTTGATAAGAATTTTAAGAACTCATTTTTAAAACAGTTATTTTTCACTTTTTTTTATAAATGTTCAACAAGTTTCTAAATTAAGTTTACCAAATAACCATTGTATTCATATAAAATCAGTGCATTTTGTATTTGAGCAAATGTTTCTCGATTTTGGTCATAAAATTTTAATTGAGCATATCTTGGGTAACATATGCTTTGCAGTTTATTTATAAAATTTATACACTTTCCTGAACAGGAGTTATAAAGTAAATAAGTACTTTTAAGTTAAATTGAATCATTAGTAATAAAAATTGTAAAAATTAATATAAATTTAACAATATATTTAAATAGTGCTTGTTTTTTGAGTGGTTGAATAAAAATTAAACTTCAATTTCAATCGAAATGGTAACCCAGTATTGGTTTCTGAAGTTTCACAATTTTCTGATTCTTATTTGCGCCAAATTTTTTTTCACTTCGATCAATAATATATTGGTTTTAATTTTAACCGGTTGTAATCTTTCTTTAATGAGCGTTAGTCGTTTTAATCAAAATACTAAGATAACGAAATTGTGAAAATCTTAAGGCCCTAGCCCGATATAAGCCAGAGAGACTATAGCCCGAGCCCGACTCAAGTCCAATGAATTTAATTATTCGAAGCCCGACCAGGCCCGATTTTACATATGTTTTTTTTACAAATCAGATTCTTACTTAAAATTTGATGTCTAACTTATTGCCGCGATGGCCCGAAAAATCGGGGGCCGTTTCATAGTCTAATGTTAAGTTCCATAAAACGATGAGTTTGCTGTCATATAAATATAGTGAGCCTAGAGCTGTTGATGTGATGCAGTGATACACACATTCCAGTGCCCGATCCAGTGATAGAAACGCTTGATTTCCCTTGACTAATCAAATGGTAATGGAATCTGTTTCATTTTAATTAACTCTTTATATGTCTGTCTTCATAAAAATATTATTTTATTCATTATTATTCGTAAATTAATTATGATTAGTTTTAATGAATTACTATAATTTTTTAAGTTTTTGTATATTTCGATGTATATTTTAATATTTTTTCTAAAATTAAAATTGTCATGATTTTTATTTTAGGTACAAAATTTTTAGGCCCGATAACGTTTTTTAAGTTAAATCCCGAAAATTCGGGCCACACATAGTCTGTTATGTATTGTTTTATTTAACCTATTCATTTCAAAATGAATGTTTTATATTTTATGCAATTTTTTTTTGCCGTCAGTTTTGAAGTCATTTTGTTTTCCACCATTATTTAAAATTAAGAAACCCCTCTTTTCACTTGAAAATATATTAATAAACTTTCAAACGAATAAATGAAAATATGAAACTATGAATACATGTTTTCATTGAGTTTTATTGCCTGCATTCTAAGAAAACGCCATAAAATTAAGAAAAATCTGAGTTAAAATGTCTGTTTAAATTGTAATTTTGATAATATGGTCAAAATACTCTTAAAATATAATAAATATTTCTTTAAAAATTAATTAAACCATATATGTGAATATTGATTTTAGCTAAAATCTGTAAAATATTATTTTAAATCTTTTACATTGTTTTATGTGAAAATCCGGGCTTTAGTAAAAGTAAAACTGTTATAATAAACATACTTAATGTAATGTTTACAAACAATGTGGTCATTATTACATTATTTCCAGTTTGTTCAACTCATGTTACGCACGTGTGTTTCCGTTTTAGATAAGATTTTATTTTATAAGTTAAACCAGTGTTTTAACATCATATTGATTTCTGATTTAGCGTACACACCAGAGTTGGATGTGATATGATTACCAACAAAACATATGAATAGAATATTGTTATCTGATTGCATGCATTATCATAAAGACAACACAACAGTTTATTAACAAAAATATGTGATAATAAACAATATTAGAAATAAAATGAGAGGTAAAAGAGATTTATTTTGCTGGAAATGCCATCAAAACAATACCGATATTAATTGTAATAATTGTGAACGCAGTTATCATTTCAAATGTATTTCGCATTATAATTCCAAATGGGTTTGCGGTGAATGTAAGCTTAATTCGCAAATATGTGATACACTTCGTCATATGTCTATCAATGGTTTGAATCAATTACTGGTCCACGCGTTGGCGACCGTCAAAATGTCAGCCGATTATTACTTTTCGAGCGATGGTTGCGTTAAAAGCGATCATAGAATTGTTCACCAAATGTCGCTTAAACTAATCGAAACTAAAATAGAGGAAAACGATTACAAGTGCGCCAAAATGTTTATAACTGATGTGAAGTGGATTTTGCACAACACTATCGTCAGAAATATGAACCAAAATTTTGTACTAAACGCTCAAATTCTAGTAAAGAAAGCGAAATTAGAGATCGTAGAGCTGGAGGAATGTCCGCACTGTTATCGCAACTTTTACACCATAGACCACAGAGGTATTAACAACTTTTTCACGAAGCCGTGTCTCACACCACACACACTGGTTTGGGCTCACGTGAGAGGACACCCTTTTTGGCCCGCAAAGGCTATCAAAACCAGTCATCGCTCGATCTTTGTTCGCTTTTTTGGGACCTATGAAAAGGGTTGGGTTAAGGAAAAGGATTGTTATTTAATGAGCGAACAGTATTTTTTTACGAAAACTAATAAACTAGACGTGGAAAAAAAGTTTAAGAAAGCGATAAAAGAAGTTAAGTATTACGTCGATCGCCTTAACGAACAATTTCCTGGTTTGTTTCGATATGCTAATAAAAAAACGATGTTTAAAATTAACAAAATGAGTTTGAAATTAATTCCAAATGATGTTAAGAGCAGTATTAAATGCGTAGACTCGCTCTCAGCGTCCGATGGTTTGACTTTAAATGCTCAAGAAATTTCTACTCAAAAAATTAATCAAAATAACGAACAGATGAAAAGAATAAAATATAAGCAAATTATGCCTAAAAAACTAAATGATAATATCATTTTAAAGAATAAAAGTAGTAATGCTCAAATAACTGCCACAAAAAACCAAAAGAATTTTACTGATTTCAAAACTGAATCAAAAAACAACATAACAAAATCGAATACGGAAGAAGGTTTAGCTTATAATGGTATACATGATTCGAATACTGAAAAAGAAATAAATAATCTTAAGAGAAGAATTGAACACTTAGAGCGACAGATAGTATTAAATAATGATATGCATGAAACAGAAATATCCAAATTGAATAAAAAACATGAGTCGGAGCTGTTGCTGCAACAAAAGAAATTGGAGAATTTGGACGAATTAATGAAACAGACGAAAAGAAAGAATTGGTGCATCATTTGTTTGAAAATCGCAATGCATTATTGTTGCGCCAATGCTTTTTATTGTAGTAACGAGTGTCAAAGCATTCATTGGGCTAAGCATTACAAAGTATGCACTCAATTATCGAACAGTGACCATCAATTTTATGAAACTGATGTAAACGATCATAATTCCATTTGCGGTAATGATTCGAAAATTTTATTATCTAAAAAATAATTATACACTGTATCGCTATACTTATCAATATTTTTGTAATAACCAAAAAAAATAATTTTACGGTAAATAGAATATCATCTAAAAGAATACTTGAGGTACGGATAAAAATTAACCACATTGTCGTGTCCACTATTCTCTTCCGTCAAACAAACTCTGCAATTGCGTGCCATATACTCTTTTATATTCTTTATATTAATCTTTTCAAGCGCCACCCAATATATTGTGATTTTTTATTTCTCTATAAAAATAAACCTAAATGTTTTTTATAATTCTTTTACATTTTACATATATTTTGATATGTAAATGTAAAACTATAATTTCTTTTTATAAAAACATTCCATTGCGCTGATTTATATTTTCTGACCCAAAAGTTTGTTTTTTTTGCGTCAATTTTAATTACTATGGTTTTTAATTGTTTATATTTTTTAAAAAATAATAGTATAAATATAAAAATAAGTTACTGTATCTAACGTTAAAAGTAATCACTTACCGTATAGAGAATTATATGACTAACTTACACTTAATACAAACTCCTTTCAACTTACACTTTAATAGCGATATTCTGTTTTGCAATTTCGAGTTACTGTTATTAAATGTGATTAATGTAAAATGTGATATAAAATTAGAATTATTAAAATTTTTAAGCAATATTGTTTATACTTTATAGTAAACAATAATTACTTTTAATAAATATTCGAATACATTTATATTACTGTTTTAATCTTTAATTTTTAAAAATATTAGCTAAAATATTGAATTTCATTCTAAACCAATTATGCAATAAAAATATGCAAAAACTGTTAACGAACTCTAAACTAAGTTATATTGAATTTTAAATCTTTAATTAATGGACGAATAAGTAAGAACGAGACGCACGTGTAAGTGAGTGTAAATACATGTACCGTATGCATAGGTATTGTAATTGCCGCGTCGATTGACTCAATGTTTGGACAATATTTCGTTAGCCTATCAATTCCAGTTTATTACAGCACCGAAGTGAAAGTATATAAAATTATAATATATGAATAAAATATTAATAAATTTTTTGTTTCATATGTATGGTATTTATTTTTCTAATTAAATATTTTTTGTCTCCGAATTTATTCATTGCTGGAATTAAATTTGTGGTGCAGTGATTCGCTTAGGAACTCCCTAAACTCTTCACCAATAATACTGTTTCGAATTCAGAAAATGTTAAACACACTTCAAATATTAAATTTATTAATTGATTCATTAGAATTTAAGAGAACCTATTAATTACACAGAATTTGATAGAAACGTCAACGCATGTTATTTATTGATCTACAAGTTATTGATGTACGGTATACTGTATGTTATTCATAAATAAAATTGAATTTATTTCCTAATTTTTCGTGAATCATTTGATTAATAGTGTTATCTCTTTCAGTATTAAAATAATTTTTCCAATCACCGACTTCTCCTTTACGCATGAAATGTGTTTCATTTCGATCTCGAAATCCAAGATCGTCCCAATATTTATAATTGACGGCCGGATTATCGCTCATTTGGCTAAAACTGCAATGTATTTTAAGCACACGAATTTCATTTTCACTAAGCCTTTGTTTTCCTAAAAAGTCACAAATTCTATTGATTTGGTTTTCAAAGTCTGACTTTAAATCTTCAAAGAAAATGATTAATACTCTATTAGAATCAAAAGGCGATTCAGAGTCAATTTCCTTGAATTTAATTATGTCCAAATAATGGTTCCAAATTGGACCGTAAGGTACACTTCCCTTCACAAATCGATCAAAAAAGTCATCGAAATTATTCTTATATCCAATTAAATTATTCATACGAGAAAAATGATAGTACGAAACGAGAACATCTTTTGGGTTTCTATTAATATTTTTAAAAAATCATTAATAAAATTAATTAAAAAAAATTATAAAATTAAAGCATATTTATAATTACCTCATTATAGCTAACACTTTTGGCCGATTGTCGTTGTTTTGATGCGCGTCGTCAACAAGATTTAAAAGAGAAGGAGTTAAATGTGTTTTAATAAAACGCGGACTACTTAAACGTTCGATGGTCTTAATACCAGGCGTCACGAATTCTAAGTATGGAAATCTTTCGGTTATTGAAAGAGTTTTAGCCACAGTATAGTTTAGATCATTAGCAATGAGCCAAACTATTTCTTGAAGCCATGTTATGCCAGTCTTTGGGAATGACATTAAAACAATATCTTCATTTCGAAATTTAAAGTTTTCTATATTTTTCCAATTTTTAATTACAGGTTCTGGTAATATGAAACCGCGATATTCATATAATTCCAAGTCACCAAATTTTTGTCCCTAAACATCGAATAAGTTTTCTAATTAGTTTTGGATAATAACATTCATTCAGACTTATATTAAACACAGTTTCGATATTAAATTACGGCTGGGTTTAAAAAAATGGGTTTAAATTAAAAAAAATCACGATAATTTCAAATTAGACATATGTACAAAAGTTTTTCGATACTTTTGAAATAATCGATAACTTCCAGTGAAATTATTTCGATTTCTTTAAAACATAAATATATGTTTTCTAATACAATGCGTCCGTCAATCAAATAAATGGGAAACTTTTAAAATCATTACGAATGTAATATTTACTTGTAATCGTTTGGTTTGCTGTAACATTTGGACCCATTCTTTCCTCCTGTTTTGTCTGGCAAACAAAGCCGTTCCTATCGTCACACCGAATAAACTTAACGCGAATATTCTCTTCCAGAAACGAATGCGTTTCACACTCACATTCACTTCTTGTTTGGCCGAATCGTTGAAACAACGAACGATGGCGTAATGTCGAAAATGTTTCGAAGATAATAGCGATAATCGTAATATACAAGACATTTATAAGTTTGAATAGTTGTTGACAGTGTACTGACGTGTAGTGACATCTATCCATTTTATAGTTTAGACTTACGTATTTAAATACCAATACAATAAATAGTGCACGTGTTCAAAATAAATTATTAAATATGTTAAATACGCTGCAATCGGTTTATAGCATACCATTTGCATTATTAACTGTGCCAAACATCAAACTAAAGAAGCCATTATGGCTAAAACAACCATCAGCTATGTTTGTCTATTCGTTTGTATTGGTTTCATACTTTCTGGTTTGCGGCGGTAATTACTATTCCAATGATAACTATTATGATTCCGATTTGATTGTTATGTATACCTATAGGTATCATATATGACGTAATAGTAGAGCCACCATCTATTGGGTCAACTGTTGATGAACACGGACACTCACGTCCAGTGGCTTTCATGCCATATCGAGTGAATGGTCAGTACATAATGGAAGGATTGGCGTCAAGTTTACTCTTCACTTTGGGTGGACTCGGATTCGTCATACTTGACAATACGCATAATCCGGTAACGCCTAAACTCAATCGCATACTATTGATTTCTATTGGATTTATACTAATTGTTGTTTCATTCTTCACGACTTGGATATTCATGAGAATGAAATTACCGTAAGTATACCTGCTATTACTTTAACAGTACTGTATTATCAGTATTACTTGATTTCTAATTTTCGGTTTTTTTTATTTTAGGAATTATCTTCATTATTAAATATTATTGATTTAAAGTACATTTTATGCTTTTTAATAAAATTGTATAATTTATTAAACGGAAAAAATTATCGGTGTTTAAAAATTAATTAAATGGGAAAAGTGATCAAACAAAAGTTTGCTGAAATAAATTTGAAAATACCTATTTCCAAAAATAAGTAGAATCACCGAAAATCCAGTTCATAGAAAAAATATTAAATAATTTAACTAAAAGTTTATCATTAAAAGTTGATCATTTTAATTCATGAACATAGAGAATAATTCTAAGATTGATTAGCATACGAGTCATTTGAGTTTGACATCTTATCTCTGAAAACATGATTGGAACACGCATACGATTACATATTGAACAAGAGTTGTGTTATATCAAAACCATTTAAGGTAAGGAAGATGTGCTCTAAATTATAATCGGCCTTAAGCAACGTTACTTTCATTTCTTGTGGTTATCATGTCTGGTTAATTATAATCATTTTAAATATGGAACTATGTATTAAGTATTAAAGTATCCAAATATTTAAATATTAAGTATTTAATAAAATATTTTAAGTAAAAATTTGCTAATGTTTTATCTTTGAATATAAATCCATTTCAAATTTATTACAAACACTATTGATGTACACGTTTTAACAGGTAATGGGTTAGAGTTAAGAATTTGAATTAAAGAGTTTATTTGACAATTAAATATAATATAACTAATCGTAAACCTAAACCTCACGATAGGCTTTAGGCTGGCAGGTTAAAACTGTGGTAGGCTGCTGTAGGCTTAAGTTCCAATGAATTCTCTTAGCTTAGACCACTATTAAGTACCGCTGTAGTGCTAATTATATGAGGAGCAGTGGGATATTAAATACATAAACAATTAGACTTTGGTCAGACTTTATCCTCGTGACCTTATGCTTAGGCTCTAGGCTTTCAAATAATTAAAATTTTAAATATTCAATTAGCATTGATGATTAAATGATGATCAATCAGTATTTTCACTACTTTTATATTTCCACGATCATTTATTTTTGTGTAATTCGTAAAATTTTATAAATTTTGGTGATATATTAATGCTCCAAGTTTAAACCACAATAATTATAAGATTAATGGGCTTTAACTCTCATAATTATACTTTTTGCTTAACTCCCGTGAAGGTTTTTATAGTAAACTATCAATTTTTAAAAAATATTGCGTAATAGAGCCTACCGTGAGGTCTTATCATAGGATTCGAAAAACATTTTAGGCTTAGGCTGTAGACTTAAGCCTAAGTCTACAAAAGGAAAAGCCACCAAAAATTCTTATCTCTAAATTAAAGATAGCTAATCTGTTTAGTTAAAAAAATAAAATGCTGCTATTTTGAGTTAAAATTTCAAGTTAAAGCTAAAAATTTGATGGTTAGAGTTAAAAATGAGTTTTAGAAATTAAGGAATTTCGTTATCTTTTAACTTTTATGCGTCACTATAAAAAAAATTGACTGCCGCTTGAATACATTAAAGTTTGTATTATACGAATTATTCATGTCATATACATATTGTTAAATGTTGAATCAATTTTTATTTTATTTGATATTATGCCATATTTTTAATCAATAAAAATTCCAAATGAATAAAAGATAAATTTGATAAAATAAAACGAACAATTAATACGAACAATTTGAAATATATTTAGCCGTTAGTATTGGTATTTTGTTATAACCAAATAAGAGATGGCAGTATAGATAGGGTATGTTTGTTATGAGTTGTGATAACATATAATATTCTACGGTAGTGTTTAACGCTAACGCTAACGCTATAGCCTATAGCAGTATTGAACGGTTATATGGAAAGCACTCGTATAGCACACACAGCGTACAGACTACAGACTCTAGACTAACATTAGGTTAAGGCGTTCATTGTGTTCGCCATTTTTATATTCATATATACATTATACATATATATGCTGTACATATAACTGCACTCTAATTTAACTAAATCTATTTGGTTCATCAAAGGTACTGTTATTTTGTTGTAACTAACTATTAATTGAATTGAAAATGAGTGGTACGATATGTTAGCAGTGGTATGAATTGATAATTAGTGCGCAAATGAGTGTTGATATCAGTAATATTTGTGACAGAAACACGTTTTGTCGCAAATCGCAGCAATGATACCCCAACAACAACAGCAAACACAGCAACAGCAACAACAACCCCAACAACAGCTAACAAATGCTAATAATCAAAATAATAGCTATGGTTGCAGCGAATTGAGTGCGAATGATATGTCAGTGAAGTCGGTGTCGGACACACACAGTCACGGTGTGGGACACGGTGTGAGTCATGCAGTGTCAACGTTAGACAACAAACCATTAGAACCGGTCAATGGTATAGTTCAGCCACCATTTATGCCGCCGACATCGAAGGCACATAGGAATACAACGCATTTACAGTTCCTATTGAAAGTAGTAATGAAGGAGTTATGGAAACACACCTATGCCTGGCCTTTTCAGGATCCCGTTGACACTATTAAACTTAAATTACCTGATTATCATAAAATTATTAAACAACCCATGGATTTGGGAACAATTAAAAAGAGACTCGAAAATTGTTACTATTATACGGCACACGAGTGTATAGAAGACTTTAAAACTATGTTTAACAACTGTTATGTGTATAATAAGCCTGGAGAGGATGTGGTGCTTATGGCTAAGACTTTAGAGGATATTTTTTTAAAAAAAACGTCAGAACTAAGAACGATGGAAGATATTGAGATACCAATGCCTCCACCAAAAGGTCCGAAAGGAAAGAAGGGAAAGGGAAAGGGAGCTCCTCGTGGAAGGGGTAAGCACATCACTAAACACTAAACAATTAACTATTCATACTCTTATTCACTGTTTGTTACCATTAATTAATCCTATATTTTACTATATCATCGCCCATTCGCGTCACTTCACGTGTAGTAATATTATTGCTATTGTTTATCATATATTTCTTAATCGGGCGATAAATTCGAATTTATCCACAAATTATTTAGTATATTATGTGATTAATAGTCTAATAAAATGTTTAATAAACCTTTCAATTAATATAATGATTTTATTTTTTATTGCTTTAGATTTTTCAAATCATTTTAAAAATTTTTTAAATGGTTGATTTTAGATTTGGACATTTCTCATAACTCGTGATAAATTTTGTTTATCAATTGAGTTAAATTTTTACTAAGTTGTTGCTTCAAAATTAAAGTTTAATCTAATTTTCATCAAATGAAATATTAATGTAATTATATAATTATTTTACTTGTTTTATAATAATATATTTAAGCACATTCGTTGATTGTTTATTTTTTTAAGTATTAGTTTTAATAATTTAGTTTAATGTAGTTTAAATAAAACGTGGAATAACTTATGTATAAAGTCTTATCGTCTAATAAATAGACAAAACTTTAAGTCCAAGATATGTTAATCAAACTAAAATACTTATCTATGCTTATTTATGCTTATCTTTAGCTTTGTTTTTATTTTCTATAAAAATAATTGATTTATGAATAATAGGTTATAGATTGTCTGTAATATAAAATGAATTTGTATTTGTTTAGCGGCGGCAAACGTTTCACTGTCATCGCAATCAGTAGGAAATATGGCGAATTCGATGGTAACGGCTAAGAATTCGTTGGTTGCAGCGCAGCAGTCAACAGCTACTGCAACAGTATTGCAAAATTCGTTATCAATACCACACATAGTTTGTTCATCATCAGTAACAAAGTCAAGTGTCACAAATTCAACTTTGCCAATGTCCGTCCCTTTGCATACGACATCAATAAACACAAACACAACTCCAATAAAATCGATTACACCAATAATAACGAATGCGAGTTCGGCAACATTATCATCCGCATCACAACAGCAGTCATTAGTAACAGCCACGCCATCATTACGTGGTGGTCATCAATACATGGATGGAATGACGGGAATGCCACTTACAGCCACTTCATTACCCGCCGTTCAAACTCCAATTAGCGCTGCATCGCCAGCAACAGCACCATCAACAACGCCCACAATTCAAAATAACCAAAACACTCAACAGTTTCGTAATAGCGGTCCATCTGTGATTCAACCCATTCAAACAGGTCCTCCTAAATCCAAAAAAGGTGTTAAGAGAAAAGCCGACACAACCACTTTAGACACTATTTATCAGCAACAAAATATGGAAATCAAACCATCGAAGATGTCTACCAGAAGAGAGAGTGGAAGACCAATTAAAAAGCCCTCAAAAGATCTGCCTGACACTGCACAGCACGTATCAAAACCTAAAAAAGGAAAAATGTCGGAACAGATGAAATATTGTAGTCAAATATTAAAAGAATTATTTGCCAAAAAACATGCAGGATATGCCTGGCCTTTCTATAAACCTGTTGACGCGGAATTATTGCAATTACATGATTATCACGAAATTATTAAACATCCTATGGATTTAGGAACTGCTAAGGTAGTAATAATATTATTTTTTAACGTTACTAATTAATTTTATTTATTTATTTAATTTATATGTTTCACAATTAATAGGTGAAAATGGAAAATCGCGAATATAGAAAACCTGAAGATTTTGCTGCCGATGTCAGATTAATATTTACTAATTGTTATAAGTACAACCCTCCGGATCACGAAGTTGTAGCGATGGCCAGAAAACTACAAGTATGTTTCACCCATTTTTTAGTTGTCTCTATACCATATAACTTATTCCTCAATGGGCAGGTAGTCAACTATTATCTGTTGTCTCCTAATAATCATTAGAGGGCAAAACAAAACACTGTTAATCACTTTTACTTTTTTAAATAGTGAAGTATTTGTTTCATGACTTTGTAACAATTTATGAATTGTTCGCAGGATGTATTCGAGATGAGATACGCCAAAATGCCAGACGAACCTCTTCATACCGAAATTTCACAAACAGATAAAACAGATAGCAGTGGATCGAGTTCTAGTGCCAGTTCTGGCAGTTCTTCTAGTAGTGAGAGTGAGAGCGAGGATGAGAGAGAGAAAAAGCTGAAGCAATTGCAAGAACAGCTAAAGAAAGTGACGGAACAAATTAGTATGCTTGCACAAGAAGGATCAAAAAAGAAGGATAAAAAGAAGAAAAGAAAGTCAAGAATCATTGGCAAAAAGGACAAAGAAATCGATTCAAAGGTTGACATCAAGAAAGAAAAGGAAGATTCTATTGACGGATCGAGTTTTATTTCTGTTCCTGGTTTAGCGATTGGGAACTCTGGTTCTAATATATCGGGCTCTACTTCCTCTAATATTGCATCTGCTGGCGAAACGAACGCTATCACTCCAATGGGAAAGCCATCAAAGAGTAAGACAGCATCGAGTGCTGCCACAAAATCTCAGGGTTCTCAAAATAAAGTGGCTGCGAATCCACCTGCAAAGCGCCAAAGAGCTAATAGTAAAGCGAAAAAGAGTAATAAAGCTGTTCCAGCGTTTGATAGTGAAGATGAAGATAATGCTAAACCCATGTCTTATGACGAAAAGAGGCAATTAAGTTTGGACATTAATAAATTGCCAGGTATTTTATTTGCTTACAATATTAATAATTATTGAAATTGAAATTGTAATATTGAAATTAGGTGATAAATTGGGGAAAGTTGTTCATATAATTCAATCTCGTGAGCCTTCTCTTCGAGACTCAAATCCTGATGAGATAGAAATAGATTTCGAGACATTAAAGCCTTCGACGTTACGAGAATTAGAGAGTTATGTCGCTACTTGTTTACGGAAAAAACCTCGAAAGCCTTATAGTAAGTCTATTTTGCTATTCAAATAAAGAATTTCTAAACTTAATTTTGAATTTAATTTAAAGATACGCAGAAAAAGGCAGCCGCTGCTGGAAAAACGAAGGAAGAGCAAGAAAAGAAGAAACAAGAATTAGAAAAGCGTTTGGATCAACTCGGTGGCGCTTCTAATAAAAAGCCCCCTAAAAAAGGTACTAAAGTTTATTATAGATTTGTTAATGTATGAAAAAAATTGATTTGGGAATTTATTTAAATGCAGATCCTTATGCTTTCACAGATTCAGAGAACTCACACGCCGATGTTGCAGTTGCAGGTCTTAAAAGTTTAAGTGATCCTAGCAGTTCAAGTTCAAGTGATAGCGATAGTAGCAGTAGTTCGAGTTCAAGTAGTTCTTCTGATAGCAGCGACTCTGAATCAGGTTAGGAGAGCATAATTCATCTTAAAGCTCATCATCCATTAAACATCATTTGAGTTAAATTAAGCGTCACACCATATAAAAGGCCATTTATTTCTTCAAAATTATATGGACTACCGTATTATTATTGTAGTTCATTTAATGATTATATGATTATAGGCAATTATTTATAATCGTTCACAGAATTACAAAATTCATTGTTTGACCTGACTTTCAGTTTCTTTCTACCTCACCTCAATTCATTACTAATTATTCACTTTTGACTGAAATTTTAAAAAGTCAGTGCAAAATCATTTGAAAATATAAAATTTAGTGATCTTTTCAATGCTAATGTACGTTAGGGTCTAGTTTATTCGATGCCCTCTTCAATGTAAATAATCATTATTTAATTAAAGCCATTAATAATTACAAAAAAATCGCCTTTTGTATACATGCCTAATACGAAATAAATTATTACAATTGATATTCGGTGTGAGTATCAATAATAAGACCAGAGTGCAGTGTTCTGAGGGGACTGTGACTGTCGCTGTTCAGTCGCTTAGGATTCGAGTGAAGGATTCTATTATGGGATTATCATAATAAACATATTTTTCATTTGTATATTTTCATATAAATATATCATATACATAAGTAAATATAAATATTATATTTAATAATAAAAATATTGGCAAAAATGCATCTAAATTGTAAATAAATGTGTTTTAGGTTGCATTAACTGCCCAAATGACTCAAATTACTCTTTTTCTCAATTTTTTACTAATTAACTCATTATTTTTGGTATTCGATCACTCATTCCATTATATTATTTTACTTTTTATATTTTTGGTTCAATTAATTGCCATTTGTTATATGAATTCATTTGAAAAAGTGAGAGTGCATGCATGATATGATGTTAGAGAAAACGTGTGCGCATTTGTATTTATTTTGATGTTTAGCTTATTGTGAAATTGCGTTAATTTAATAGATATAATTGAGATATGTTTTAATATGATGTGTGGTCTCTTAGGACATTCGCACTCTTGGGCTTTTGTAATCTATATTTTGACTTTCCTTAATAGTTATCCCTTTATATCTCTTCCATTAGTTTTTAATTCATTTTTATAACAGACATAACGGTAAAGCTTAGTTTTTTTAAATGTTTTTTTGTTTATTTTTACAAAAAAAAATTTGATAATTATTCTAAAAGAATGTAAAATCATGTTATTGGGCAGTTAAATGTGTTAATCCTATTATGTCATAAATTTGAATAAATCAATATCACTGTAATATTACGTACTCTATAGTAAGTTTACAATTGCAACTAAATTTGGTATATAATTATATATATAGACTTAACGTTATACGGTATATAAACCTATGATATAACCTGTAATGCAAGTAAAAATTGTTTTCTGCGAGTTAATAATTTTGTCATTTAAAAACATATGATTGTGTGCCCAAATCTTTATCATGTAATTTAAAAATTATCAAAAGCTTTTTAATGAAAATATACTTAATTTCTACTAAAATACGTGTTTTAATAGAATTCTTAGAAAATAAATTTTAAATTTTCCTGAAAAGTGTAATTTTATTTATTAATTGTAAAAACTTGTCATCAGAATAACTGCACTCATTGGTAATGTTGAGTATAGAATAATATACTGTAGAATTGCTAGTGTCATATGTTCATACATATCAATATAAGTGTCTATACTGTACAGAGTCACCGAAAAAGAAGGCGCACACAAACAAATCTGTGAATCAGTTCACAGCACCACACAGTCAACAGTCACACGCGCCAACATTTCCAGGAACGCTGCCTATTACTCAGGCTTACAATCAGCAATCAATTGCTGGCAATATCGCTGTTCCAAACCCTCCTCAAACCCAAATTTATGCTAATCAGTCTTACCAATCACATCCACTATCATTGCCGAGTGGTGGCAATGGCGGCATAAATAACTCAATGAATTTAGGTAACGATAGTTTAGCTGCAATATATCCAAACGTAAACAGTCAACTTTCACCATTAACAACACCTGTAGCAATATCTAAGCCTCAAGTTGCCGCTTCTCATACCAGCCTTCCTCAACAACCATCCAGACCGAGTGCCACAGCCATTGCAGCTCCAACTAGAAAGACAATATTACCGCAAACGCCAATACAACAAACGCAAAAAAATTGTTAGTTTCCTACTATTATATTATCGTATTAATTACTACTTTATATTATATTAATATTTCGTATATTTCGCCGATTTTTAGCATCATTACCTGTTTCCATGAATCAGCACTCAGAAAATCAATCAAATCCTATACCAGACTCTCCTAAAGTAAATGCATCTCATTTCGCGCCATCACCTAATATTACTTCAGGTAAATTAAGTTTTTCTTTTATACCAATTTTAAATCACATATCATGTAATTGAATTTTCCGTAAACTTTCAAACTTTTTTATATAATTTATAACTCATACCTTTCGCTTTATTACTCTTTCCTCATATTATTTCATTGTATAGTTGTATAGTTTATTCAAAATCTTTTTTATCTTTCAATTTCTTTTTGGAATCCATGTGTTGTTTTTACTGTATATAGTTTTATAATTATTATTTTCGATTTCCCTCTTATAATATGACTTTGAACATATATAAATAGATGAATAGCTAAATTCAACAAATTAACAAAATTACATTAATAATAATATAATCTGCAGGAAGTAATAAAATAAAGGAAGAACATATTAATTCTGGAGGCAATATTATTTCATCAAAGTCTAATTCTGAATATAATCAAGGTTTGTATTGATTAATATATATTGATTGTTTTATATATGTTATAATTAATGGCAATTTAGCTATTTTAAAAAAGCACTAAAATTAATAGAATTAAAATATTGCTTAATAATAATTAGAATTCAGTTTAATTTGCTTTTTGGAACTTTTGTGGCGCGTTTTACGTTCATTAATTATTTTAAATTATATTATAGGAAGTACAGCACCAATTGGTTCGCCCTATTCTAGTTCAATAACGATTTCAAATTCACCAGCAAATGGCGAGAAAAAAGATCTGTCGAAGTCCACTAATATGTCAAGTTCGTCGATGCCTAATAAAAAATCAAATGTATGAAATTCTGAATTTAATTTGATTGTAGACATTAAAATGATTATTATGTTTAGATACCTGAATCGAAGTTGAAGAATCTTGGGTCGTGGTCTAGTTTAGCGCAGACTGGCTCGGCTGGTAGTGGTGGCTCCATATTGAAAGCGTCTGCTGAGGACAGTTTTGAGCAGTTTAGGAAACAAGCAAAAGAAAAAATGGACAAACAAAAGCAATTAAAAGAGCAACAAGAGTTTAGAAAACACCAAAAGGAAGTGTTGGAAAAAGAAAGGCAACGCCAAGAACGAGAGAAACAACGGGAAAAAGAGGAGGAGGAAGCGCTGGAGAGGGCAAGAAAAGCACAGCAGCAGCAATTCGAGGACTTCTCGAAACAAAGCCAGTCTTCTAATAATTCATCTCCAGCTTCTGGATCAGGTTCACCATCGCAAGGATTGTCTCAAGCGGAACGTGAGAGACAGCGACAAAGAGAGCAAGAAAGGAGACGACGCGAAGCTGTATGTTTAGCTTACCCTAATGTTGATTATTGTATTTATGAATTTTAACTAATTTCTAGATTGCTGGACAAATAGATATGAACAGACAGAGCGATATAATGGCCAATTTCGAGGAAATGTTGTGATTGTGTATATTTCATTAAATGATGACAATTGTTACTTTCATTAACTTCTTAATTCACTGTAAATTACTTTCATATGGCTAGAGATTTAACAATTTTTCTTATAATAAGTAAATTTACTGAAAGTTTAATTATAATTAAGCGTAGCTTAAAAATTGTAAATTGTTCTCATTCGAAATAAGGAAATGAATTCATGAAAATTTGCTCATTTTTTTATTATATCATTCCTCACTACAAAAATATTAAAGAATGCAAATATTTATGATAAAAATTAGTTATGAATTGAAATTGAATGAATGCCCAACAATGCGTTAAAAAACTATTAAGTAATGTCTAAATTGTGACAAATTGATGATTCAATTAGCATATATTAGCATTTGAATATTTATTGTAATTTCATACTCAATATATTTCATATATATTTTCTAAATTATTAACTAATAAAAATGATATAAGTATGTGTTTAGGCGTTTTTGGTGTATAGATTAAGTGACAATACTTGTGTAAACAATGTGTATAACAATCATGGTTTAAGCATATTTTATTCGATATTTGTAGCAAATTGATTGATCGCAGCAATTGATTGATTGTTCTAAAGTTATTGTTCGTTACTCATAGCTTCATAATAAAACAGCTAAAAGTTTTAAATACTTTAGTTATTTAATTATCCAATTTATTTAATGGAGAAATTTAATGAATCTTAAATATTATTATTGAATTCTATTGATATATAGTTGAATTTTTTTGTTATTTATTTAATTTTCATCTTAAATTTATTTATCACACTTTTGATTTCCCAATTAAAAGTTAATACTATCCTTAAATGTTTAGTAATAATAGTAGATTAATTGAAAATAAAATTATAGCTAAAAAATAAAATAAAAATTAAATTAATGTTATCGACTGACAATTTTTATTCGTTTTAAATTGATATATGAACATAAGTTAATTGTATCTTAAATGGTTTATAGAACAATGTCTTAATACAACACGTTTTATCAGCTTATTGTGAATATTTTATATATTTTAATGTTTAAAGATTTAATTTAGTATTTAGATTAATAATTTAAGTTTTCCTCAATATCAACGTTTAAAATTAGTTTTTTTTAATTTATTCTTGAAAATAAGCGCAAATTTTTAAAATTTTTACTTAAAAACTAAGTTTTAAAATTGAATAACTTCCGAAAAAATTATATATTTTTTCAAAATAATTAGTAAATAATTATTGCAAAAAAGTTCTAATTTAATTTAAATATAAGGCATTATACAGTACGGTACATTAACGTAAGCTTATAAGGTTTTGCCTTGTGGATGCTAATCCACCAATGCTAAGATTAATTTACAAAAAGAAGATATGAATAAAAACTACGCATGTACGGTATATCGCAGGATAAGAATTTTTCATCGCGTAATTATTCGGTTCTCTTTTTTATATTCACAAACAGCAAGTTTTAAATGAATAATTGCAGACAAAAATTGCAATTGTGATTTATCACTACAGAAAAAATAATGTGACATTTTCCAACTTTCTAATAAAGTTATCAGTGAGTTGTTGCCTAAAATAATAAAAATGAATACCTATAGTGCGAAAGTGAACAAACGCTACTAATTTTCCAAGTTTTTTAATTGAAAATTAAAGTAAATTTAATTTACCATAATTTGAATTTTGGGAAATTTCTCATTTTTAAAAGATAATAGAAATTTCGCACTTAAACACCCCGTTTTTGGAACACTCTGGTTAGGATTTGATATGTTGTATACAAAAATATGAGATGTTTTGATTTAAAGCTGAGTTTTTGATGGTTTAGTTATTTTTGTTGTATACACTATGATCGTAATTATAATATCATAATTTAAAATGGATTTGAATGATTTGCGAAGAAGTGAGCGATTAATACGTCGTAATGATTGTGAACCAAAAACTATTAACAACGAAATGGATATACAGAAAACTGTTAAAACAAAATTAGTGCCAAAAAATGTAAATAAATGCGAAAAATGTGCTGCAAAATTAACGAAACATAAATTTAAGCACAAAAATGCGGGCATTTATAATCGCAATCTAAAATTATGCAACAATTGCGTGAAATTAATGGTTAAAACATGTAAGAAGTCGTCAATGAATATAAATGAGGATAAAAGTTGCGAAAAAAAGAAATATTTGCTAAATTGTTCGTCATTTGCGCAATCAATGGTTGAGTTATGCAATGATAGCGATGCTGAACGACTCTATTGTCCAAACTTTAAATATCGTAATGCTTGCGCTTGTGTTCAGAAGTATGTGATCGGAAATGGACTTCATTTGGATGAATCCAGCAAAAGAGCCAAACATCTGTTGGATTTGTTGAAACAATCGAAACATTTAAGCGAACAAAAGTGTTATTCCACAAAACAAAAGGGAGAAAAAGTTGGTCTCGGAAATGGACATAAAAGGAGTACAGAGTTTGAAATGCACGTGATTTCCAATAGAAATTATTTGCGAAAAGATTTACATTTTTGCGAAAAGGCAGCACAAAAAGTTTTATTTTATTCGAACAACTTTTTGCACAAAAAACTGAAAACCGGACCGAATAGTAGCAGAATAGAGAGAATAAAGGGAAGAACAGCCACCGATAAACTAATTAATATATCGCTTTTGAGTAATGAAAGTTGTTGTAGGGATAAGTGCGTTAAAATGGCCGAAACCCATCCTAATCTAATAGAAAGTTGGCGTCAAAGAGCATCGAAGAGTCAATTAGAAGCGCGAAGAGTTCTTTCGGAAATGTTAACTCCAACTCAAGCCAATAAAATCAATTGTTTCAAATTTATATCATTAGTAACTGGTTCTAGTTTGTCCACTATATCTAGTGTTAATCAATATATGTCTGAAACTGGTGGCGCAAGAGAACCAATCGAACACGGATTGAAAAAATATAGCCAACTGAACGCTAATAAAGCAAAACAATTACAATCCGATAATGAACTTTACAATACGTATATTAATTATAATAATATTAATAAGATTTTCGCGTTTAATTTAAATGAAATCACTGACAATGAGATTTGTATTCAACTAATTAGCGATAATATATCCATTTAGTATTAAATGCCCAATCTTTGGTTATTTATAATTACAAGTGTACGGTAATAATAAGTATAAATATTTAGCAAAATACAATTTTATTTTTAGCTCACTTTGAAAAAGTCGAGCTATTGGATTTGGGATTTCTGTTTTTTGTTTAGAGTTTGGTTTTAATTGCTGATTTGATGTTAATATTTTTGTATACTAAATAAACGATTTCAGTGTTGTTTTGCGTTACCGAACGTAAATTAAAATACTTTAAAAATCAGAATATCCAAATAAATTCAAATTTAAGAATAAATTCTAAAATAAACAATCAGAATGAAAATATTTATGGTATTGAATGGATTTTAATTTTGAACGCCAGTATTTTAAATGCTCATTTTATTTACGCATGCATTGAAAATATACATAAATATATATACATTGGACACTGAACACTGAAAGTTAGGTACATAATAACATAACATAACATAACAGCTATAACACTGCAGCAGCGCTACAACGTTACTATAACAGTAAACACGCTTTAATATACCTATTATCACGTCAATATCAAATATGTACCATAAAATCGATGTGTTGTCTGATTTGATTCCGAAATCGAGCAAAGATTTTAGCAGTGAACAGTATTGGCACAAATTCTTTCGGTCACGTTCTGACGCATTTGAGTGGTACGCCCAATATATTGAATTGCGTAATGTATTTGATCGCTATGTCCGCCAAACCGATCACATACTAATTATAGGTTGTGGTAATTCGTGTCTGAGCGTCAATCTATACGATCACGGATTCACTAACAATACAAGCATCGATAACAATAGCGATGTGATCAAACAAATGAATGACAAGTACGTGAATAATTGTAACCGAAATGGTTTGCAATTTATTTGTATGGATGTGTTTGATATGAAGTTTGGCGATAATGAGTACAATGTGGTTATAGACAAGGGAACGCTGGATGCCATCGCTTCCCAACCATCGAACGCCACTCGCGCTAACGTTCACCTCATGTTCGCTCAAATCAATCGCGTCATTAAGACATTCGGCAGATATGTTTGCGTTAGTCTTCTCGAGCCATATATTTTGAATTATTTATTAAATTGGTTTTCGGTTATTAATAAAAAATGGTTGATCCGAATTGAACAGTGTTTTACTGATCGAAGAGACGATGAATCGCTATATTTAGTAGTTTTTGTGGTGATTTGCACGAAACTTCAATCTGTTCAGTCAAATACTATTTTCGAGCTGTTAATAGACCAAAACGATACGAAACCGAAACGCGTTAATTCGGCTGAAGAGCTGATGCAACAAATTAAGTCATTACAGGAGTTTGCTTTTATTCAGCATTATATTAAAAATTTTAAATTGAGAAACGATAAAAATGATATTAAAATAGAATTGTATAATACTGATGATGCGGTTAATCCTCGATATACGCTTTATTTTGTTAAATCCAATGCCAAAAAATCGAAACAAAGTTTAAAGTATGGTGTTTTTATTGTGCCTCAAAGAAGAGAAGTTGAATGGCTTTTTGGAACTTTCGATGGTAGAGTTCAATTGACAAAACAATCCGGTTTTCAACAACTAATTATTGTCCACTTAAATCGGAATCATAATTATATAAATACTGATCAGATAAAAAACGAATTATCGCCGAAACTTTTGGAATTATTACCTAAAGATATGTGTGATTCTCGAGTACCATACCTTTCTATAGGCGATGAAGTTGGTAAAGCTGTTACCGTATATAAAGGATTCAGTGAATTAAATGGTGATTACGTAATAGAAGATATTACCATTGATGATGTCGTTTACAGGCGATTGGTGTTCATGAACAATCAGAATATTATACAATCAGAAGCTAAACTTAAGCGCACGAAAAAGGGAAAGAAATGGATAGTAAATGTTGATCACACATATTTAGCTTGTAATCATCACGAAGTAATCAGTGCTGGACTCGTTTTTTTACCTCTTAGTAACAGTGATTCTAATAATTGTGATATTTTACTGATTGGATTAGGAGGCGGGTGTTTGCCATCTTTTTTGAGATACAATATCAAATCTGATGTAGCAGTTCATATAAAGGTGGTAGAAATCGATCAGCTAATGCTTGAAATCGCTAATAAATGGTACGATTTTAATAATGAAAGCGAAAAAACTAAAAATAAGATTGAAGTGGAAATTGAAGATGGGATCAAATACATATCAGACACAGATGCTAGCATTCGCTCGTTTAATGCCATTGTGTTTGATGTCGACTGTAAAGACCTAAATATTGGTATGAGTTGTCCGCCACAAGCTTTTATCGAATTAGAGTTTCTCGATAAAGTTAAGTCGTTAATAATAGAAAGAAACGGCGTTTTTATATTGAATTTAGTGGCACGAAATGAAGAAATTAAAAAAACTGTTTATAACAATGTTAAGCAAGTTTTCAATAGTTGTTTCGCGATCGCCATTGAAGAAGAGCTCAATGAAATTATATTTTGTTTTTCTACAAATATTCGTCCAAATTGGCTGAATAGTAATGACTCTAATGCTTACAAAATGTCTATTATCTCAAATCATTGTTTTTACATGCAACTGTTAAATGAATGCTATAATAAAATATGCAACTCTCAGTTAAGAGAATTGTAAATATAGACAATATTTTTTAGCCTACGTTCTTGTTCTGAAGTCGAGCTGTATGTATATGACCATATCTGTCTTTCTGTCCATATCTTAGCTGTGAACGTGATCTAAAGTAGTCTTTTGTTTGATTTGAATGAAACTTTTAACAATAATCTTTTTAAACTTACAAATAAGCTAAAGATTTAATGACTGCTAGAAACTGAGCTCTTTATTAATGTTTCATTCATGTTTACACCTAATTTGAAAGATATTAAGGTTTTAACAAGCGCTTTAAAAAATGTTATTGTTTTATCCGTATTTATATTTTTATTTTTTATCTGACTGCTATAGCAGATATATTAATATGACATTTTTCTGTCCGTCTATGCACACTTTAAATAAATAAATTTAAAAAAATTTAGGGATTTCATGGTTGTGACAATGCGTTTGAGTAATCTGATTTTATAAGTCGCAGCGCATTTATTATTTCTAGTTTTTATATTTATTTTGGGCCATTTTAAAATGTTTTTGAGGAATTCTTATTAAATATCAAATTAAAATTAATTATTAAACAAACTCGATACGGTCATAATATCTGACTTTGAAAAGTTAGTTACAGTAATTATATGGTCGCTCGCTTACTTCGTTCACTCGCTTACATTATTTTATTTTACTTTTATAGAATGTTGTTTAAAGTTGTACATTTAAAAAACAGCATATGCCACAGTAATCCGTGCTCAATATCATAATAACTCCAATTTCGGCAGATATGCCACTTAAGTTTTGAGTTATATTTTGTCATCTCAACCTGAATTTTCAACCTTTTAATCTAAGTTTTTGACTATATTGCGACTGATTATCAATAAAATACCTCGAAAATGCGATAGATGCCACTCAAGTTTTAACCTGAATTTTAGTCACTTTTGCTTAATTTTGCCCATATTGACTAGATTTTAAATAGTTTTTAGGTTTAAAAATACTTTTTTACAGCAAGTAGCGGCAGATGACCAGACATGGACTTTGTGAGAAAACATTTCCCGCAAAATGGGGAAAAGCGCACTTTTCTAACGGTAGGCGTCTGTCTAGAGTTTAGTTAAAAAGAGATGCAACATTAAGTTGCAACGTTAATATCAGTACGCTTTTTCCCATTTTGCTGAAAAGTTTTCTCGCTAAGTCCATGTCTGCAGATGACACCGAATATTTAATCCTCATTTTTACTAATTTTGCTTAATTTCACTAATTTATTTCTCATTTTTACCTAATTTTTGCCAATTTTGACCATCTATCCAATTTTGACCTAATTTTTAACAATTTTTGTGAAAATTTTGGACAATTTAGTCCATTTTTGACCCATTTTATTCCAGTTTTTAACTTATTTTTGTACTTTTAAACCAGAAAATCACTTTATTATCATAAGAAACCGGTTTAAATCCCTTAATTAACATAAGAAAATGGCAACTTTCCTTTATTAACGTAAAGATCAAAATCCCTTTATTAACATAAGAAACTGGTAAAAATCCCTTAATTAACATAAGAAATCGGTAAAATCCCTCTATTAACATAAGAGTGCGTACAGACAGATAGACAGAATACCCAAATCCATATATCTGAATTTTGCAAAAGTCAGATAAAAAATTAATAAATTAAATCAATTAGTTGGGGGCCATAATTTCTATCCAATTTTAATAGATTGGGCAAAAGATACCAAGCAATTAATTTTTAAAATTTTGTGCTCGAAATTTAAACTGTTCCATTGCTTCCCAATTTACTCTTGCAACTTATATATGGTAAAAATGTATGAATGATAAGCCAAAATTTATATAAGTTTTTATATAACTATGATTAATAAATTTAAAATTTAAATTGTTGAACATTAATTACCGGTACTTGAAATTTCAATGAAGTGGCAGACGTTATTACTACTTTGGAAATATTAATACGTATTAGTATTACGAACGCATTACAGTATATGAATAGTTATTGTCAATGTTTACATACAATATTCAATTGAAATCGTTTTAATAACACGTCATCTCAACGCTTAATTTAACTTTAATTTGTTACTCAAAACGTTAATTAACCCAAAATGGTTTTGATGACAATGATTGCTCGCGTTTCAGACGGTTTACCATTGGCTGCATCCGTTCAAGACGATCAACAAGTAATTACCGCTAGTAATTGATAACCACTGATATCATAACTTAATTTATACCAAACAGATCGGCAGAAGTGTTCTCGAGTATCAAAATCAGGCGAAAATGTTGTTTAGAAAATTGAACGCTCAGTCACCGCCACAGATGACTATCGAAACTGGTGTTTATCTTTTTCAGTAAGTTTTATATAAATGTTGACACCACTACACACTACACTACCTCTACGTTTACGATAAACGCATACTAATTTTGAAAACTTCAAAACGTTTGATTTCTTTATCTTATGACCTTTATATACGCTGTAATTTATTTAAAATTATGGCTGAGCTTAAGAACAGGAGACACTCGGATGTAGGATTTTTTTAATATTTTTGTGAGTTGCGAACCGCTAATCCTTATATCAGCATAGTATACCAAGTATAACCCAATGCCAGCTTATGAATTGCCTAACTTTGACAATAAATTTACTGTACTGTTATTTCTAATTTTTCAGTTATTTGATAGACAGTCAAGTTTGCTATTTAGTTCTTTGCGAAAAGACATTCTCTAAACGATTGGCATTTAGTTTTTTAGAAGACTTACAAATTGAGTTCAAAAACCAATATGGATCGCGTGTTCACACTGTCTCCAGACCTTATAGTTTTATTGAATTTGACAATTATATTCAAAAAGCGAAGAAATCATTTATGGACGCGAGAGCGCGAAGAAATTTAAATCAATTGAACACTGAACTGCAAGACGTGCAGAAAATTATGGTTCAAAATATAGATGATGTGTTACAACGAGGTTTAGCTATTTCTGGTCAGTCATACTAACGCTTATTATTATTATTATTTATGCTTAAATACTTTTATTATTACTTAAATACTGAAACTTACTTTTTTGTACGCATTTTATAGAATTAGACAACAAAGCAAGTAATTTACAAATAATATCTCAAAAGTATAAGAAAGAGGCGCGATATTTGAACCTTAGGGCCACATATGCAAAAGCAGCGGCTGCTGGTGTTATTATTTTTGTCGTTATTTTATATTTTTGGATTCTATAAAATTAGATAATTATATATAATATATTACTCGAAATTATTTTACAATTTTGTTGTACCGCACTATTTATATTTTGTAATAAAAAGTTTTATTTTCGAAATATACATAATTAAGAAAGTAATCTGGTTGTGGCTGCGGCTGATGATGTGGTTGTTGGAACAAATACTGTTCTCATCACTTCGATGCCATTCAATGTTAGTACTGGATTGAAATTAAAATAACTGTTAAAGTTTGGGTTAACTGTTTGTTGGGTTTGCGAGCATAAATGAGGCGCAAATAATAGCGATTCACTCTCGTTATTGGTATCTAATATTTTACTTCTATGTTCATCCAAACGCATATTATTTTGTCGCTTCCATTTAGTTCTGAAATCAATAGAAAAACAATATACCGTACATGTACCGTATATTGATATATCCCATAAAGAACTAAGCTTAGCATTATTTTTGTAAAGTAATACCTTCTATTCTGATACCATGTTTTTATTTGTGTTTCAGTTAAATTGAGCGTTTCGGCCACATATCCTCTGTCAGTAACGCTTAAATATTTTTGTAATCGAAATTTTCGTTCTAAAAAATTTAACTGATTCTAAATGAAAAAATGTTTTTAAAAAATAATTTATACGTTATTCAAAAATCGTAAATCAATACTTGAGTAAAGGCAGTTCTTCGTCTTCTCGGTTTTTTATTCCGATTTATTTTTGCGGAATCGGAATTTGAATCAAATGAGGCATTCATTTGTTTTATTTCATTCCCTGTTTAAAACATTTATATCAGTGTTGAAAAATTATAAGTTATAGAATATTAGTAATCGTTTCATTTCATTAAAAATAGACTATACATCGATTTGTGATCACTTTTTACTAATTATAAAATTATTGAAATTTTGACTCTCGCCTAATATTAAACAATAAGGACACATTTATAGAGAGCTTGCTTTTCCATAGGTTAATGCAAACGTATATTAGTTTTTAAGCCAACATGTTTTTTGGCCCAATGTTAAATCCCATTAACATAAGAAATTAGTGAAATTCATTTATTAACATAAAAATGCGAACGTTCGGACAAACAAGCAGACAGACATTGTCAGATTCATAAACTCAACTCCTATAGAAGAAAGTGAGCTAAAAAATTTGCAGCGCCTATTATTTGAACTGGTTATTAATAAGGTCTTGAAAATTCTTAGAAAAACTAATGCCGAATCGTTTATAAGTTGTTAGAAAAAAGTACCCAAATCGTTAGAAAAAATCGTTAGAAATTTTAGATACTAAGTTAATTTAAAAATGATTTGTAGTTATCTAAACTTCAAAATATTTCCTTTTAAAATTTTACTGTTAATAAATTAATCTACAGTTTTTAGAGAACGAATTTACTAAGTTTTAAATGAGAAAATTTTTTGTACGATTTTATTAATTTATATCATTTTTAGTACATTTTTAGAAAATTTCTTTGAATCGTTAGATATTTTTAAAATCGTTAGATTCGTTAGAATCATTAAAAATTTTAAAGTCAATTTAAAATCTACGATAATTAATATTAAGTTACATATAGTTCGAATTATGTAATTCTTTTGAAAAAATGAATCTTTAATTAACGATTTTTAAGACCCTAGTTATTAAATCAAAAATTTTTCCAGCCTAATTTTCCATTGTAACTTTTTATTAACAGACCCACCAAGTAGTCAAATAGTGGCAGTAATTAACATTAAAGTAAAATATTTTCCCGTCCCTTAATTTTCCCGTTTCGTTTATGCTGTATTTAAACTAAGTTTTAAATATAAAATTAACATGAGTTATTTAAAAGTTTTAAATTACTTACTGGACAGTTGTTTATTTCACAAAACTTTAGTGTGAAGAGACTTTCGTAAGTTT